>CANTUT010000189.1:0-95000 GCA_947687605.1 Reutealis trisperma
ATCTAATATTTAAATAAAATTATGATTGATAATACATTTTTCTAGTCATATAAATCTAAAATTCTATAAAAATGAAATTTCTAATTACACTTTAGTAAAGAAATAATTAAATAATATATTTCCATACAAAATAAGATTTTATAAAATAAATAAAAATTCCAATTACTACATTTGTGCCATTCAATTTGATTATCAAAATCAAAATTTACTAAATTGAATAGTCAATTAGGCCAACAAGCACTTAGAATCATATTCACGATATACCAAGATGCTTCAGTGTCATAGTATCCTTCGTGGTGAGATAATTATTGCTTAAGCACAACATTTAGATCTTTATGGTTGGATTCTTTTTAATAATCATATATATATATATACACTTCACATTTCTCACTTGTCCTTAACAATTTCACATTCTCATTACTCTATATCTAAGTTGCTTGGAATATGCACTGATCTCGTTAAAATCTAATTTTCTCTATTTTACCACACACATGTGATCCATCTAGACTACTTTAGATTACCACACCTCATTAGCTTATTATTCTAAATTCAAATGCTCTTTTCATTTAAACGAAGCTTTTCCTGCATCACTTTTTTATCTCTATAACCTTCTTTTGCTTACTTTTATATAGTCTTATCCTTGCCAATAAAGTATTTTACTATTTCTTTCCTTACATTATAGTCTCTTTAATAATTACAATCTTCTTTTCCTTATGATTTTCCTATGTTTTTCATCTTAATACTTAATTCATTTCATATTTTATCTCACCTAGTTACACTCAAAATTTACTATTTCTTATAACCTCCATTCCAACTTGCTAAATACTTTCTCATCATCAAGTCAGTCTCATCATAGAGTACCTCACTTGAATGGGATTTGCCTAGTCAGTCAATTTCATAAGCTCTTTTTTACATCATAATTTTCCTCTCCTTTAATTCTTTAAATTTTATACATCCTTTAGCTTAGTATTTACTAATTTTATTTTTCCATATCATACCCATACATTTAGAATTTATTATCACTCATTATATCTATTTTCATTAAAGCATGCCTGCAACCTAACTCTGTGAGTCTTTCGCCTGTCAATAGTCTTCACTTCAATTCTCTCTATAAATTGAAATTTCACTAACTAATGTTTAATTCATTAATTCTAAGTCCATTTTACTTAGCAAGCATCCTTTTATCATCAGCTCATTCTCAATATGGGGTATTTCATCCAAAATTTGTGCATTTGATTTATTTACGCTAATCACACTAACTCTTTTTATGTCAAAACTTCCTTCAGTCATTACTTTGTTTCTAAGGATTTTTTTATTCATTTATACCTTCATATAATTAACAATTCCACGTGCCTTCCTTTGCTAATGATCAAGAACCAAATCATATTAGACATTGTCCGTTTTGGCCCCTCACTTGCCCTATGGTTTTGTCTCTTTAGTAGGTTCAATAACTTCTTAGAAGGTCACCCATCTTGAAATTTCCCTAAATCTAGCACTTTTAACTTTAGAGTTCCTTGAACTTCCTAAACAATCATACAAAAATGCCTTTTGAAAAAGGTCATATCAACATATAAGTGATTGATCGCTCTCTTTCTCAAGTACGAATTGATCCTCTTTATAGATCATACACTGATCAACATTTTTCTTTTGGCTATACTTAATATTTATGTAAATGATAAAGAAATTCTTGCCTTTCATAGGCTCTTAGAGTCCCCATGGAGTACATGAGATGACATCTTTTGCTCCTTCACTTTGACTTATGCAATATTTACCTCGTTGCTTCTATCCTCTTCAATAGGATTTGTTTTCTTCTCATTTATCAAGTTAATTATTTGACTCAAGCAACTCTATGTAAGTATTATTTCTTGATGTAACATATAAAGTGACATTATTTTAGCATTCTCATTATTATGATACAATTTGCATTAGGACATTTCTTATCCTAAACAACACTCATACTCTAGCATAAGCAAAAGTAGACACATCCATGTCAATATTCACATCAAATGAACTTTTCATAAAATTACAATCGCTATTTCTTTTAGCAGCTCTTAGCTAATAGTTGTCGCGCACACACATCTTCACCATAAAGAATTAACATACCTACATCATTATGCATATTATGCAAATATATTTTTTAGAAACATTAATTGCACTAAACCATATCAATAATTAGCAATTAATTATAATAAGAAATTTATTCCTAGTAAAACACATGTACATACTCGTTTATACATTTTTACACATATACAATCATTTTCTCATATGTATATTTTATCCTTATCATCCCATTTCCATAATGTATAGCTTGGTCACATGTATCATTCAAATCACATTAGTTTTACACATAACATTTAGTACATGTGTCGATCTTTGCATTTGTCCATATTGGTACATACTTTCTATAATACTCAAGTCTTTTATAGCTCATTCTGGTTGCTAATGATGCTAGAAGACTAGATTTTTAAGGTTGGCATGGTATAGAAATGAAAAGATATTGGGTAATAACCTTGTGATATTAATTAAATTGTTTGCCTAGCACATGATCTTATTATGCTTAATTATGCTTTAATGAATTGAATATAGTTCATGTGGTAACTAATAAAGGGTGTAAAGAAGTTAGAGGGCATAATTTGAAAGAAAGCAAAAAAGGAAAGTTTCTAAGTTTAACATGGGATTTTTCATGGACCATGGGCTTAGTATTAGGCCTTAGGTCATCAAAGGCCCAAACCCAAAATAGTGGGCCGGCCCATAGGCCCATAATTGGTGTAACTTCAAGTCCACATGTTATAATAGTTAGCCCAATTAGAGTGGTTAGCCAACATCAAGTAGAACATGTTGTAGGGAAAAAGTTGTAAAATTTGACTAGCAAGCCATAAAGATTGACCAAAGTCAAAGTCCTAAACCATGTTAAACTCTCACCTTCTTTACACATAAGTCTAGATACACCTTGAGCACTCCAATACCTTATGATGATCATCACCATTGTAGAGAGAATCCTAGCCATCCAATTAGATCCAATCCTAACCATTCATTAAGATTAAACTTCAACCATTGGATCTAGCTTGATTAAATCCTCGCCATTTAACTCATCATATATATATGTAAATTTATGTTATGAACTAGTGTTTAGCCTATCTCTACACCAATTTTCACTCTAAGAAAGGAGATTTTCTCTACATCACTTGTAATAAGAGTATTAGCAAATCAAAACCAAGTAAGGTGAGAAACTATGTTCACTTTCTCCTTTATATGATCTAAGGTTAAATTTTAGTATTTTAGTTGTATAAAGTCCTTTATCACACCATAAGAATTTTGGCCAATATAGAGTAAATATGTATAAGATGTAATTTTGAGTGATCCTAGATGAGGAAGAATGATTTAAAAGTGTTAAATGGAATTTTGAGAACTTGATGCAAGACTTGGAGACCCTAGAGGCATGAATATGATTCAAAGAGAGATTTGGTGCTCTCACATCATATTGAATCATTTAAGCCATTATATATATTACATATTGTGTTAATTTCATACTATTACAACTAATTTCAAGATTAGATGTGGAAATACAAATTTTCCCCAAATTTGATTTGAGTGGGATAAACTAGGGTTCATATGAACAAAAGTAGATTAATTCAAACTAATTGATAAGGATTGATTGCTTAAGTGTTAATTTGGTAAATCTATAGTTGAATTGAGGTTTGAAAGTGAAATTAATGGTTTTCCCTAAATTATAGAGTTTATGGCACAATTTGGGCATCTTGTGATCTAGACTTGAAATCATGGAATTGAATGAGTAATTTAGTTGGGAAATAATTAGAAGTAAGAATAAGTATGTGTATAGCATAATTGATACAACTCTATTATAAGTTGAAGAAACAAAGTATGTAAAGGATATAATTAGTAACACTATTAGTTACTAATTGAAGTAGCTAGAATGTGATGAATGGAGAACTTCAAGGCAAGGGCAAAGAAATTGCTCAAGACTGAAAGGGATGTTGAACTAACTGAGAATGAACAATCATTACGAGAAAAGGAGATAAGGTGAATACTAAATAATATGATGTAACTATGCTCTTGTTTGCAACCATTGTTGAACTATCAATCCTTGTCGTTAACTTGAAATGACATTTGAAATGTTGTTTGCTTAATGATTGATGAAACCTTAGAAATTCACATCCTCCTTATATGATAATATATCATAATGAACCTTGTGCCTTGACCCTATGCGATGCTCAATGATGTGAATGAGTATTATGCCAAACTACCTCTCATTGGATCCTTATTGTAGATCTTTGATATTTCTTTCATTGAATACTCATAACTAAGCAGAAATCCTCTCTAATGTGAGGAAAATACATCGGACCTTGTGCACTTGGTGTAAGTCCATGGGTACGGTGAGAGTACTTGACCTCTGTCAGGGGGGAAATGCCTAATCGTAAGGTTTGATTAGTCTTGCATAATGTAATGCATGTGAGTGAGCAGGGCTTAAGCCACCACTCTTTAAATATTTATATGTGGGAAGCTCTCCACTCCTAAAATATCATCATTTCTAGTAAATCGCATTCTAAAGTTCAATATGGTTAATTTTGATTAACATCACTCCATTGCCATCTTGAATTAACCCAAGTGTTAACCTTTGATGTTGCTTGTATGTTATGTTATATTATTTTGCACTCACTGAGCTTGTCTCACCCCTTAGTTGATTAAAATTTTCCAGGTTGAAGTGACTTGTTAGCAAGGTAAACTCCAAGTTACATTTCTTCACCTGGTAGTTGCTAAAGGTGCTATATTCATTTTGCTTATGCTATTTCTGAAGGATCAACATTCTAGAGCTCCATGGTGTCTCAAAGCTTAGCATTAACGTATGTTTTGTTAAAGTGTAATGTAGACAATTGATAACATTTATTATATAAGAGTACCCATGATAGTAAATAACAATGTATGTGATGTGGGTCAAATTTAATACCCTAGTCTCTAAGACTAAGTACAAAGTGAGTAGGGTGTCGAACTCTAGGGAATTTGGAGCAATTTTATATTAACCGGGTAATTACTAAGATGGATAGGTAAACAACAAACAAAAGATGTTGATTTATTCTATCTAATCAAAAATATTAAAGTTTTATTGTTACTTTAATCAATAACAAAAATAGAATTACAATTTAGAATTAATTTTGAACTATAAATGTTTAACAACATATAAACACATTCAATGATTGGAGAATATGACCATCAGTCCTTAAAAGCAACTCTCATTGTCAATTAAGGGTATTTTCATTTAGAGTCTACAAGCACTCTCATGACATTGTAGAGATAAACAAAAACCATTAAGTTCCATGCCAATTCTTTAACCCCTCAGAGTGGATTTCTTATCTCCAGGTACTTTCCTATCCTTTAAGTAATTTCAATTGCATTTCCACCAAAATGCCCCAACTCTCATTGTGAACAAAATGATTAACAAGTTATATATGGTGATCAAACATACATAACACAATGCAACACTCAATTGAAACTAAATCATTCATGCATATTAAGAATGTAGTTCATAAAATTAATTCATCATTACAATTCTAACAACCTATTAGACTACATACATGGTAAAATATGTCATAGAAATAATGTAAGCATTCATTATTGAATAGTAAAACAAAAATAGAAGAAAGGAAGAAAGATTGATGAATGAAGACTCCTTTATTCTTCAGGAAATGACTTGCACAATTCTTGAACTTGTAGTGCCTTTTGGAAGGACACTTGATCCAAGTACTTAATTCTAATAAGGTGTTTACAATGATTTTAAGTAAGTTTTTCCTATGTAATACAAATGTATCTCCTTTCCAAAATGAAGCCAAATCTAAGTATTTATAAGCCCCAAGGTGTCCCAAGAAGTGCCCCTTTGAAAAGGGTGTCAAAATGAAAAGGTGCCTTGAAAGGGTGTAGTAACTACCCTGTCACGATCGGCACAGGGGGGGATGACTCGTGATAGGCTGCTATCACTAGTCAGCACACTTTGTCACTAGTTAGCACAGAAGTCTATTGTCACGACTTGTGACAGCCTAAGACGAGTCGGCATGGTCTTGTCTTGGCTAATCCTTGCAAAACTTCTTCCTTTTCAAGCATAGAACCCTTGATCCTTTGAGAGTTACCTAGATTACCTAAAGAACACTTAAAAACAAGATTAAAAGCTTCGCTTTAAAGATAAAATTCATGCATTCAAACACAAAATCAACTATTAATTTATTAGTTTAGGTATACATATTTGCATCATATCAGTATGGATAGTGCTTGTTTATATTTGTAAATAATAATGTTCTATTTCGGATCATGAGATGACACCAAAGTGCAATGGCTATAAATGAATGATTTTGAGAAATAATGAGAAAGGAGAAAGAATGAATGTGGTTTCGATCTTAGGAAGGATTGTAAGATGATAATAAGATCATTAGTGGTCTATGGGTTTAGGTGACTTTATGTCTCCCTGAACTCTAGGATAGTCACGGTCTAGAGATTAGGTTATGATAGAGCTGATATCAGAGCCAAAGGTTTAAGTCTTACATAGGATTAATAACTATATGAATCATAGGTTAAACCATAGAGCATAGGAATTCTTGTCATTGTTGGAATGTATTGTTAAGTTAGATCTGTGTTAACAGTATATGTTAAGTTACTCTTTCATCTTTCTGAACTATCTGTGCATTATTGTGTTACTGTATTATTGTGTCATATTACTTGATTGTGAATGTAATTCGTAACCCTATTAGAGAAAAGAAAGTATCAAATGTCGCTTCGGCCGCTTCGCCTGAGCTCGAAGAGATGGACCCGGAAAAGGATATTTATCATGTTTGGATGATAAGAATAAAAGTACAATAAGAGGAGGCAATGAGAGAACTTCATATGTTAAGAGAGGAAGTATGAAACTTGAAAAGAATGATAAGAAATGTGAAATAAGAGTTAGCTCAAATTAGGCAAATGCATCCAAATCCAAAAGTAAAGCCACTTCCACCACTTCGTGATGTTATACTAGGGTTCCCCGAGCATTTATGTGTGGCTTATGGTAGATTAGATCATTTAGAGGAAAGATGCCCTGTTAAAAGGCGAATGATATCCCCTTCATTATTGTCGATGGGTAGTAGACATATAGGCCTTAGGGAAAGTGAAGCTGAAAATAGTGGGAGAGGTTCAGGAAATTAAGAGAATAGGGAGAAGAACAGAGGTATTTGGATTAGGATTTTAGAGAAACAGTTGACATATATATACATGTAATAGATAGTCTAGTAAGGTAGATAACCAATGGAATGTATATAAACCCTTTTGTGTACTCATGATGTACTAATGTTAAATGAAATATGAAGAATTGGATTTTGCTAAATAAGCATTACCCCTTCTTTACATGAGATTAGTTAAGCTTATATGGAGAAGCTAAGTACCAATGTACCAATGTAGGAAGAATAAGGGAAATCACCTTAGACAAAGTGGAGTTTTCTAGTTAGAAATTGGTTTTTAAGAAAATAATAAGTCATGACTGAGTTGGAATACCAATTATGATAAGTTTATAGTTTGAAAACATTGAAAAATAATGGAAATCAAAAGAAGAAACAAGTTCTATAAAAGTTGACACGCCCAGGAACATAGGCATACTTCTGGCCATGTAAATAGTTAGAAGTTGGCATACATTGGCAGAAGCCAAACACACCTAGAAACATGGGCATGTTCCTAGCCATGTAGTTTTGGGAGATTGATATTCCAAAACAGTAGCCAGACACGAGCAGGGACACGAGTGTGCTCCCGGCTATGTGAATAATTGGAATTTGTATACTTAGGCAGTAGCCAAACACAAGCAGGGACACGGGCGTGTTCATGGCTATGTGAATAAGTGAGATTTGCGTATTCAGGTAGTAGCTAGACATGGGCAAAGAAACAGGCATGTCCATGACCATGCCGGAGCTTGCCCTCATCTTTCAAAATATTGTGAAATTTCTTCTTGTAATTATGTTTGACCCCCCATGTTTGAACTCTTTCCCATTTGAATTGATGTCATCAAACATTGATGTACATTGTAATGTTCTAATTTAAGAAATGACTAATTCTTATACTCTTGAAATTGAGGATAAGTTATCCTAACTAGCATTTTCATAAATTTCCTCCTTTGTGTTCTTGTGATGGGATTATTGGAAGGATAAATTAGATTCTAGTGTTATATATTTTCTTGAGTGTGTAATGAAATGAATTGGTTTATGATAAGAGTAAGCAAAGAATTGAATGATTTGTGTTATTGTTGAATGACATGCCTATAAGAAGTTGTTAGAATTTACGAACCATTAAAGTTGTAAAATGAAGGTTTATAGTAAATAATAGTTAGTGTGACTACGAATAATTTATATATATATGTCATATATATCGAGAAATATATATGAGATGAGCTAAAAGAAGGTATTATTAATGTTGTAGCTTAGATGCTACCTCATAGAATAAAGCAAGAGAGACAAAGATCTCAGGAGGCCGAGAGCATCACTCCAGATGTGGCATCTAATGCTACATCCAGAAGGGGTAATGATAAAGAGTCATCTAGATCAAGACAATGCACAGTTGATATAAGAGAACGAGAACTACCAGGAGACATGGACATGTTAATGCAAGAGACTCAAGAGTTAAGGTGACAACTTAAAGAATTGAGACGAAGGAAAGAAATGCCTCTACCGCCTAAGCCTAGAGTTGAAATTATTCCCCCTCTCCCACCAAAGGTACCATACCGTGTTTGAAGAAGAATGTTACCGGAAGAAGGAGTTTCAGTGAATGACTTTAAGAAAATGTAACCTCCTGAGTTTAAAGGAGAGGATCCCCAAGAGTTTCTAGAGGAAATGGATAAAATAGCCCAAAGACTGTCATGTTTTGACAAAAAGTTAATTGAGTTAGTGGGGCTACAACTCAAGAAGGAGGCATGAGAATAGTGATGTGGGTCAAATTTAATACCCTAATCTCTAAGACTAAGTATAGAGTGAGTAGAATGCCAAACTCTAGGGAATTTGGAGCAATTTTATATTAACTAGGTAATTACTAAGATGGATAGGCAAACAATAAACAAAAGATATTGATTTATTCTATCTAATCTAAAATACTATAGTTTTATTATTACTTTAATTAATAATAACAAATAATGAATATTCGAATTACAATTCAAAATTAATTTTGAACTATAAAAGTTAACAACATATAAACACATGCAATGATTGGAGAATATGACCAACATTCCTTAAAAGCAACTCTCATTGTCAATTAAGGGTATTTTCATTTAGAGTCTACAAGCACTCTCATGACATTGTAGAGATAAACAAAAACCATTAAGTTCCATGCTAATTATTTAACCCCTCAAAGTCGATTTCTTGTCTCCAGATACTTTCCTATCTTTTGAGTAATTTCAATTGCATTTCCACCAAAATTCCCCAACTCTCATTGTGAATAAAATGATTAACAAGTTATATATGGTGATCAAGCATACATAACACTGCGTAGGACTCAATTGAAACTAAATCATTCATGCATATTAAGAATGTAGTTCATAAAATTAATTCATGATTGCAATTCTAACAACCTATTAGCCTAAGTACATGGTAAAACATAACATAGAAATAATGCAAGCATTCATTATTGAATAGTGAAATAAAAATAGAAGAAAGGAAGAAAGATTGATGAATGAAGACTCCTTTATTCTTCAAGAAATTACTTGCACAATTCTTGAACTTGAAGTGCCTTTTAGAAGGACACTTGATACAAACCAAGTACTTAATTCTAATAAGGTGTTTACAAGGATTTTAAGTAAGTTTTTTATATCTAATACAATAGCATCTCCTCTCAAAATAAAGCCAAATCCTAGTATTTATAAGCCCTAAGGTGTCCCAAGAAGTGCCCCTTTGAAAAGGGTGTCAAAATGAAAGGGTGCCTTGAAAGGGTATAGTAACCACCCTGTCTGTCACGAGTCGACACTGTTGGCTTCTGTCACAAGTTGGCACAGGAGTCATGAGTCGACACGGTCCTCTTCATTGGCTTGTCTTTGCTCTTAAGCTTGGCACTTGGTTCCATTTTGGTCCTTAGCTTTCATTTTTAATCAAAATCATCTTCTTACACCTATATTATCCTATAACACTCAAACAAAAGATCAAACATACCCTAGCATAGAAAATTAACACAAAACATGCATGCATTCTAACAAAATAAGTAAAGATATTATTAGTTTGGTTATACCATTTTGCATCATATCAAATTCCCCTATACTTAGACCTTGCTTGCCCTCAAGTAAGAAGAAAAGATAAAAGAGAAAAACAATGTACTTAACTTTTTCCAAAATAAATGTAGTAATCTTGGTAAGTTAACTTTGAGTCATGTGAGGAGTATGGTACTAATGTATCAATGAATAATTTTAAATGCCCAACAATGGTAAATGTGACAAGTCTTATACTATAAGCCCTAAGTTTGTCTAATTATCTCATTCCTATCAAGAACAAAGTCATAATTACAAAGTCAAGGTCCTAACCATAGTTTTTTAGTCAAAACATCCATTCATTGAGTCAAGAATTCTAAAGATATAAATAGCCTTTAGGACATAAGTTACGCACAAATATATCTAGTCTCATGGCATTTTTGGACACTTTATTTTTACTTTACTTTTTTTATTTTTTTTTTATTTTATACTAGTATTACCATGTATGTCTTTTCGAATTGAATGCAACTAAGAAGCATACTCATTTGCACACAACTTACTCAACATACATATATTCACTAGTGACATCATGCATATTTTTTCGAATTGAATGCAACTAACAAGCAAACTCATTTGCACACAACTCACTCAACATACATATATTCACTAGTAAAGATTGTTCATACTTTTTTTTTTTTATGTGTGTGTCCTCAACCATTATTGACTAGATGCAATACTCGTATTATAGTTATGGTTTCCTTTAGGAAACTTAAATCCCTAAGACCAAAACTTAAATCCTTGCAATTTTAACATTTAAGCATAGTTAGGAAGTCGATTAGATTATTTTTAAATTTTAAAAATAATAAAAATGAGATAAAAAGACAAACTAAAAACAAATGCTACAAAAGACTTAAATATTTTACCAATTGGGCATAAAATTATTCATTAAATTGTTATAAAGTAACTCCTTAACAAAACTTAAAATGACTCTAAGTAATATACTGCTAAAGAATGTGGAGAAAAGTTAAGTCTAAAAGTTAAAATTTGAAAATTTTGATGCAAAAGGCAAAGACTAAACTAAGAAAACAAACAAACAAACACACAAAGTCAGAGCAATAATAATTAAAATCCTACTTCTATCCCTCCCCCATACTTAAACTTCACATTGCCCTCAATGTGAAACCCATAGAAAATAAAGTAAAGGAAAGGATAGAAGAAACTCCCTCATATTCATTATGGTGGAGGAGATGGCGGTGGAGACCGAATGATGTGGTTGGATTTCTCAAAGTATTGTTCCATTTTGTATTCCATCTTATATTGCCTCATTCATTAGATGGTTCCAAGTCTCTATATTCCCTAATAGGCGTTGCATTGCACTTTGGTTTTCCAATAGTTGCTCTAAAATGCTAGCCTCCCCACTTTATAAGCCACCATACCCAATAGGCTCATGTATAGGCATTAGAGGTGTATGGACTTGTTCCTCCGCTCCTTGAGGCTCTCCTCCTTCATTGTCCTCTTCTTCCTCATCATCATTGCTCTCTTATGCAAGCTCTTTCCAACAAGACCTATTGTGTCAAAATGCGAAATCTAGCCTTGTAAGTGGATGCTAAGTCTTCAATCTCTTGTTTGTCTTGTGGTCTTGAAGATGTAGAGCCCTTTGTCTTACCCATTTGGAATATTTAAAATAAAAGTTGCAAATTAAAAGTGAAAATTGATAATGAATGGTTAAAGAAGACGAAAAAGAATAATGCTTTTATGAAAATTTAATAATAGAATATAAAGTAGTTGAGAGAATGCTTTGGTAATGTGTGTTAAAAGACCTTGGGAATGATTTTCTGAAAAAGGGGTGTGATTAAATGCTATATATAGATTGTTGGTGTAAGTTATGAAGTGATAAGTCATGGCCTTTCTTGGGAAGAGTCATGACTCTTCATGCAAAACTTGATTCAAATTTGAATTTTGAAAATGTGATTTGTCCAAAATTGAAGATAAATTAGTGCATTAAAGATAGAAGAATAATTAGTAATCAAAAACAAACTAAAACAATCAAATAAATCAAACAAAAAATGAAAAAAATAGAAAAATTACAAAATCTATGTTCTTGGCTAGTCATGAGTCGGCACACTGGGCATGACTCGACACCATATCATTCTATCATGAGTTAGCACCAAAGGGCACGACTCAGCATGAATTTTTTTTTTTTTTGAATGAGAGAAAACTTACCATGCTACATTTATAAGTCTATAGTTTGACCATACCTTTGCCAAATTAAGGTGTGGAGAGAGGTATTAACCTTGTTTGATTAATTGCTTTTGCCATGGTTGACTCGTTCTCATTTTGCTTGAAAGTGGTGATTTCATTATGAAACTTTGTAGTCATATGTGGTGGAAAGTACTTATGGATAAATTCTTGCTTTAATTGATCCAAAATGGTGATTGATTCATTTGGCAAACTAGCCAGCCAAAGTTAAGCCCTCTCTTTGACAGAAAAAGGGAAGAGCCTTAACCGTATAGCATCATCCGACACTCTGTTGATCTTAAAGGTTGCACACACATTGAGAAAGGTTAAGATGTGAGCACATGGATCCTCTCCTTGCAAACCTCCAAATTGATTGTTTTACACCATTTGAATGATGCTTGGGTTAATTTCAAAATTGTTGTTTGCAATGGATGGAGCCACGATTCCGCCCAAGCAACTTGTTATGTCAGGCATGGCAAAATCACCTAACATTCGTCTCTTTGGTCCAGCCACTTCAACCAAATTTTGCTAATTCTCTCTTCTTTATCTTTGACTCCTACTTAAAGCACGTAAAGTTCGTTCAATCATAGGATCAAATGGCATAATATCATTAATACTTCTACAATGCCTCATAATAGCTAAATTAAACAATAAAATAAATAAAATTAAAAATTAAAAATCAAAAAATAGAAACCTAAAACAACTTTTTACTACTCTGAGTTAATAAAAATTCTAATCAAATTCCCTGGCAACGTTGCCAAAATTTTGATGTGAGTCAAATTTAATACCCTAGTCTCTAAGACTAAGTATAGAGTGAGTAGGGTATCGAACTCTAGGGAATTTGGAGTAATTTTATATTATCTGAGTAATTACTAAGATGGATAGGCAAACAATAAACAAAAGATATTGATTTATTTTATCTAGTCTAAAATACTAAATTTTTATTATTACTTTAATTAATAACAACAAATAATGAATATTAGAATTACAATTTAGAATTAATTTTGAACTATAAAAGTTAATAACATATAAACACATGCAATGATTGGAGAATATGACCAACATTCTTTAAAAGCAACTCTCGTTGTCAATTAAGGGTATTTTCATTTAGAGTCTACAAGCACTCTCATGACATTGTAAAGATAAACAAAAACCATTAAGTTCCATGCCAATTCTTTAACCCTTCAAAATGGATTTCTTGTGTCCAAGTACTTTCCTATCCTTTGAGTAATTTCAATTGCATTTCCACCAAAATGCCCCAACTCTTATTATGAACAAAATGATTAACAAGTTATATATGGTGATCAAGCATACATAACACAATGTAGGACCTAATCGAAACTAAATCATTCACGCATATTAAGAATGTAGTTCATAAAATTAATTTATCATTGTAATTCTAACAACCTATTAGCCTAAATACATGGTAAAATATAACATAGAAATAATGCAAGCATTCATTATTGAATAGTAAAATAAAAATGGAAGAAAGGAAGAAAGATTGATAATTGAAGACTCCTTTATTCTTCAGGAAATTACTTGCACAATTCTTAAACTTGAAGTGCCTTTTGGACGGACACTTGATACAAACCAAATACTTAATTCTAATAAGGTATTTACAAGGATTTTAAGTAAGTTTTTCCTATCTAATACAATAGCATCTCCTCTCAAAATAAGCCAAATCCTAGTATTTATAAGCCCCAAGGTGTCCCAAGAAGTGCCCCTTTGAAAAAGGTGTCAAAATGAAAGGGTGCCTTAAAAGGGTATAGTAACCACCCTGTCTGTCACGAGTCGGCACAGGTGCCATGAGCCGGCATGGTTGGCTTCCGTCACGAGTTGGCACAGTCCTCTTCATTGGCTTGTCTTTGCTCCTAAGCTTGGCACTTGGTTTCGTTTTGGTCTTTAGCTTTCATTTTCAATCAAAATCATCTTCTTACACCTATATTATCTTATAACACTCAAACAAAAGATCAAACACATCCTAGCATAAAAAATTAACACAAAACATGCATGCATTCTAACAAAATAAGTAAAGATATTATTAGTTTGATTATGCCATTTTGCATCATATCAAGTAGATCCAAAGAGAGATTGAGGACCAGTTGTATAGAGATGATCCTCCTACATGGGCTAAGTTCAAGCAAAGACTAATGGATGAGTTCTTAATTGAAGGGGAAAGACAAAATAGTGCTGTACAATTTGAACAATTAAAGCAAAAGCCTGGAATGTCAGTATCAGAGTGTGCTCGAGAATTTAAGCATCTGAGCAAGCATGCCTCTCATATAGCACTTATAGAGGTAAGTAGAGTCAATTGATTCCGATGAGGATTGATTGCTCCACTTTATAATGTTTTGGTAACCATCAATTTCCCCGCTATGGCAAAGCTTATTGATAAAGCTAAACTTATGGAGGCACAACACAAGGTCGAAAGAGCTGAACATGCGGAAAGGGAGTATAAACATAAAGGAAAAGGAAAAGGGCAAAGTAGCCAACAACGAGGAGGCCCTATCCAAAGTAAGGCTCCTGAATGTATTTTTATAATGTCTACTCCATAACAACCGAGAATAGGAGGACAAAGTCAAGTCTAGGCTAGAAGTGCTTCAGTTGCCTCCACCCTAGGTAACATTAACACATACCAATCGAGACAACAAGGTCAACCCATACCTACTTCTACTATGTATAGGTGACAACATCACGGAACATGTCAAAGAGCTACAAGGGCATGCCTATATTATGGACAAATGGGACATTTTATCAAGAATTGTCCGATAACTTTCAACCTGAAGACCACAACAGAGGCTTCATAACCACTGTACAAATGAATTAACCAGAAAGTCATGGACTGGGAAGACAAGGCTGAGGTGCTGGACAATCCTCAGACAATGTGTAAGCCATAGAAGGTAGAGGAAGATGGAGAGTATACACACTTAATCAACAAGATGCTTGCATGTCCTATAATGTTGTTATAGGTACCATCTCTATCCATTCTAATAATGCTTGGTGTTTGTTTAATTCTAGTACAATGCATTCATTTATTTCACCATGTTTTGCTAAGAAAGTAAATAAGAATAAAGAGGTGATAAACAAACCTTTGATTATAACCACACCTTTAGGAGAGATTGTAGAAGTAAAACAAGTTTATAAGAATTGCATGGTAAAATTGAAAATAGGAAATTTTCTGTAAATTTGATTAAACTAGAAGTCTTGGAATTTGATGTCATATTAGGAATGGATTGGCTATCTATGCATAATGCTTATATAGTTTTTAAAGGGAAAAGGATTAATTTTAAAGAGGAAAATGCATATGAGTTCACTTTTCAAGGTGATAAGAGTAGCTTTACTATGAACTTTATTTCAGCTATTACGACAAAAAGATTGTTAAGGAAGGGTTGCCAAGCATATTTGGCACATGTAGTGGATGTTAAGAAAGTAGGAAAATTTGTTCAAAAGATAACTATAGTAGATGAGTTCCTTGATGTGTTTCCTGAGGATTTACCAAGAATGCCACTAGATAAAGAAATAGAGTTCACAATTGAACTCTTACCTAGAACTCAGCTAATATCGATACCACCTTATCAAATGGCACCTTTGGAGCCAAATGAATTAAAAGTTCAGTTATAGGACCTACTTGATAAGGGTTCTATTAGATTGAGTAGTTCCCCTTAGGGTGCTCCAATTTTGTTTATAAAGAAGAAAGATGGGTCCTTAAGGTTATGCATTGATTATAAACAGTTTAATAAGGTGACTGTGAAGAATAAGTACCTACCGAGGTTTGATGATTTATTTGATCAATTGCAAGGAGCTAGTTATTTCTCTAAGATAGACTTATAATTATGTTATCATCAACTTAAGATTCGATGGGAGGACATTTGTAAGACTTCATTTAAAATGAGATATGGGCATTATGAATTTATAGTATTGGCATTTAGGTTGACAAATGCACTAGCGACTTTTATGGATTTGATGAATCGAGTGTTTAAGCCATTTTTAGAGAAATTTGTGATTGTATTTATTGATGATATTCTAGTCTATTCAAGGAGTAAGGAAGAACATGAGGAGCACTTGAAAATAGTGTTACAAACTTGAGAGAGCATAAACTGTATGCTAAATTGTCTAAATGTGATTTCTGGATCGAACAAGTCTACTTCCTTAGACATATAGTAAGTAAAGAAGGAATCCAGGTAGATCCTAAGAAGGTGGAAGTAGTAACAAATTAGCCTCGACCCATAAATGTTATAGAAGTGAGGAGTTTTTTGGTTATGGATAGTTACAATGCCATTTTATAAAGGATTTTTTGAAAATAGCAGTGCCACTGATGAGAGTTATAAGAAAATAAGCAAAGTTTAAATGGGATGAGACTTGTGAAGAGAGTTTCCAGATACTTAAAGATTGCTTAATCACAGCTCCTGTATTGGTGTTACCTAATGGGAATGAAGGTTTTGCCATATACTGTGATGCTTCTAGAATTGGTTTAGGATGTGTATTAATGCAAAAAGGAAAAGTTATTGCTCACACATCTAGACAACTGAAGCAATATGAGATGAACTACCCCATGTATGATCTAGAAATGGCAGCAGTTATCTTTGCTCTAAAGTTATAGAGGCATTATTTGTATGGGGAGAAATATGAGGTCTATACGGATCATAAAAGTCTTCAGTATATCTTGAAGCAAAGAGATTTAAACTTGAGGCAAAAAAGGTGGGCAGAATTATTAAAAGATTATGATTGCTAAATACTTTATCACCCTAGTAAAGATAATGTTGTAGCAGATGCATTAAGTAGGAAGTTAATAGGTAGTGTCTCACATATTACCATGCAAAAGAGGCCAATAGTAAGAAGGTTAAAGGAGATGTTTAACGAATGTTTATGATTGGAAGTAAATGAATCACAAGTACTGTTAGCTTACTTCCAAGTAAGACCTAAACTCATTGGCGAGATACAAATGTTGCAAAACTAAGATCCTCGGTTAATGAAAACCTTTGAGAGTGTGGAAAAGGGACAAGCCCTGGAGTTTCATGTAAATGAGGTGTTTTAAAGTGTAGAAATCGATTATGTGTTCCTAATGTAAAAGAGTTGAGGGAGAGAATTTTAAAAGAGGCATTCCAAACCTCATATAGCATACACCCTGCTGCTATCAAAATGTATAATGATATAAAGAGTACTTATTGGTGGCCTGGAATGAAGAAGGATGTAGTGAATTTTGTAGCTTCTTGTCTCACTTGCCAACAAGTGAAATTTGAACACCAAAGACTGTCTGGATTGCTTTAGGAGATGACATTACTAGAGTGGAAGTGGGAATGAATTACAATGGATTTCATAGTGAGTCTACCCAAGACTACAAAAGGGTATGACTCAATATGGGTTATAGTGGGTCAATTGATGAAATCTACCCACTTCATTGGACTACCTATTTGGCAGTCCAATATGCTCAAATATATGTCAATGAAATTGTAAGATTGTATGGAGTTCCACTTTCCATTATCTCGAATAAAGGGACTCAATTTACATCTAGATTTTGGCAAAAATTACAAGAAGCTTTGGGTACGCAACTTGACTTTAGCACAGCTTTCCACCCATAAACAGATGGGCAATCTAAAAGAACAATACAGACATTGGAAGCTATGCTTCACATGTGCATTATGGATTTTGGAGGAAGTTGGAATAAGTGTCTCCCACTTATTGAATTTGCTTATAATAATAGCTACCATTCCTCCATAGGGATGGCACCATATAAAGTACTATATGGTAGAAAATGTCGATCTCTGATTTATTAGACTGAAATAGGTGAAAAGTACCATGAAGCCCCATACTTGTTATGTTATATTATTTTGTACTAACTAAGCTTGTCTCACCCTTTAGATGATTAAAATTTTCTAGGTTAAAGTGACCCGTTAGCAAGGTAAACTCCAAGTTACGTTTCTTCACTTGGGACTTGCTAAAGGTGCTAATTCCTTTTGCTTGTGCTATTTCTAAAAGACCAACACTCTAGAGCTCTATGGTATCTAAAAGCTTAGTACTAATTTATATTATGTTAGAGTGTAATATAGACAATTGATAACATTTATTATGTAAGAGTACCCATAATAGTAAGTAAGAATGTAAAAATAGTGTTTGTTTATATTTATAAATAATAATGTTCTATTTCGAATCATGAAATGACACCAAAGTGTAATGGCTATAAATGAACGATTTTAAGAAATAACGAGAAAGGATAAAGAATGAATGTGGTTTCGATCTTGGGAAGGATTGTAAAATGATAATAAGATCATTGGTGTTCTACAGGTTTAGGTGACTTTATGTCTCCCTGAACACTAGGACAGTCATGGTCTAGAGATTGGGTCGTGACACTTTCACATATCAATTTTTCCACAATCATCATACACACATCACGGATAATAGTAAGGAGTTAAACATTTATGGATAACACAGGTTAGACTTAACAATGGACTTCAAATGATAAGATGGAATTCCTATACTCTATGGTTTAACTTATAACTTGTAATATTTATAAAGTCCTCTATGGTTTAACCTATAACCCATAATATTTATAATGTCTATATTAGAGTTAAACCTTTGCTTTGATACCACCTTTGTCACGATCCAATTTTAAGCCATGACTGTTTTAGGGCATAGGAAGACATAAAGTTACCTAAACCTGTAGAACCTCATTTAGCTTATTATTATTTAACATTTATCATATTAAAGACTTATCCCAAAATCGAAACTGAATTACCTTTCTTTATTGTCAATTATTACTTTGTCATTTTACATATTACCGAATTCTCATTAATACAATTTTCATATTCATTTGTTTAATTTCCCATTTCATCCTTCATGTCATCATCCATATATCAATTACTTAAAATACTAACATAATAATAATTATAGTACTATTTACAATACACATAAATCTGATAACATATCAGTACTAAGCCTTGGATAACCATAGAGTTCTAAAATAATGGTCTTCAGTCATATAACCAAAATTCATAATACCAAAAATTAGCAGAGCAAATTCCCAGCGTAGCTTGAAATTTTCCTTGCTAGCTAGTAATCCTGACCTAAAAAAAAAAAAACAACTGTGAGAAGAGTCAAAGCTCAATGAGTACATAATAATACAATATAAGATGAGTATATGGGTCATTATCAAAGCAGGCTCGTTGTGATAACTGAGCAATGTTAATCTAGATTGTCATTATGAATCAATTTCACCTTTAAAATAGGAATTGTATCTTTAATAGAAATAGTAAATTCTTGGTTTTGTGCTTTCTACACATAAATAAAAGAATGACAGCTTAAGCCTTGCTCATTCCCACATATTACATTACGTAAGACTAATAAGGTATTATGGCTAAGCCTTCCCCCTTGCAAAGTTTAGGCACTGTCACCCTACCCACAACCTTATACCAAGTGCATAAGGTCTAATGTATTAACCCATATTAGAGGATTATTTCTGCTTAATAATATATACTAATAAAAGGGTACATATGAAATTCACAATAGGAATTCAATAGAAAATATGACAATACAAGAACAATTTTCATCATTGGTAACAATATGGAATCAATGTACATAGGCACACAATGGCCGAATGCCATACAAGAAAGTATTATATTCATTGGCTCAATAATAATAGGGCAACTCATGCTCAATATCAATATAAGGTGCATTTCAATGGATGATAGTTTAAACAATGATTGCTTTCCAAATATGGCACAAATCATATCATATTATTAAGTATTCACCTTGAACTCCTTTTCTCCTATTAACATTTAACCTTAGTGCTAGTAGTGCTCCTCGCACTCTTGGACAATGTCCTTGCCCTTGTATTTAGATTCTACAATTATGTATTTCAATTACAAATTAATCATGACCTTGTTATTTCATTAGTTTAAATTTAACTAAACTTTGTTATTCCTTAACTTGTCTATTGTTATACTAACTTACTAATTTTTAAGGTCAAGACACACTAAATATGTCATGGACATAAAAATTACAAACTTTTAACATTTTTATTAGTCACTCCATTAAGTGGCCAAATACTTTACTATCAAATTTTAATTCCTCTCTTTTCAATTTCCACAATTTATCTTCACATTATTCAAGCATAACCAAATCTAGTAATTTCCCAATCTTCCATGGAATCCATCTCATCTTTAAACTCTAGGTTCCTAACTTGATATAATCCATTAAATTTAGAAAATTACTTCCATCAATTACATTTCGCAATTAACCTCATTAATATAAAAATACATCACCTCTAAACTCAATTTACCAATCAATTGCATAATTTCAAGCTTACATCCTAAAATCCTCAATTTGTCTAGTAAACCCTATAATTTGGGAAAAACCATCAATTCCTCATCCAATCTTCAAATTGATCATAGATTCATGAAATTAATAGTTAGACAATCAATTCCCACTTAGACAATCAATTCCCACCAAACAATTGCAATTTAATCATTTTAGATTATGAAACCCTAATTGTCTGACTTAGGCTAAATTTGCGGAAAACTTATAATTTCTTGTCTAATTCTCAAATTGACCTTTGAATTATGAAATAACATAATAGAAACCTATGTGATCAATCAAACATAAAAAATGAGCATTAGAATACAAAGTCCCCTTTTTAGCTAGGTTTATGCCTTCAAAATTTCAAATTTTGAAATAAGCCTCCATAATTCAATTTAACACTTCCAAACCACTATTCTCCATCCCAAATAACTTTAGATATCATCAAATAAATTTTAGAACATTTTCCCATACAATTTCCAAAGGAGGCCGAACCTAATGCTAATGTACCCTTGCATGTGCTCTTTTCTTCCCTTGCTTGTTTTCACTTGATATACCATAGGTTCTCAAGCCTAATCTCCATATTTAATCAAATAACATATAACATAAATATTTCATAGTCATGTTCTCATTTGGCTGAGTCATATGGAAGGGGGAAATGAAGAAAATTTGCCACTAAAACACTAATCTCATGCTTAGAACACATAAAGGAAGAGATGAGTATAAACTCTTACCTTAGAAAGCCTTGTTTTGAGTTGCTATGGGTGGTGGCCAAATTTTATAAGAGTTTTTTCTCTTAGGATGTATTTTTATGATGAGTTTTGCAAAATGGATAAAAATGCTCATCTCATTGCTTATATAAGAAAGATGGATGGTGTTGATTTCATCACTTTACATTAATGGCTATGATTTTATCAAGATAGAAGGCTAGGATTTTATTAGAATGGATGGCTAAGATCACTTCTAAATGGATGGTTAATAGTAAAATAATTTGGAAGTGTAAGAAGTAAAAATCAATTCTAATAACTTTAGTTATGGAAATTGGAATTCAAGTTGGAATTGAATTTTGACTTAGTCATATTTTGTGTGCTCTTAGTCAATATTTTTGTCTAACCATTGTTTTAGCCATTTCCACTCCATTTCCTACACTTTGACACTTAGTTATCAAGATTAATCTCCCATTAATACAAGCTTGGCCAACAATGGTTATTAGGCTTGAGCATTGGTACCAGATCCACCTATTAACATATTTACTTCTATTCTTAAGTCCACTAACTTAGCAAATTTTCCTTTCATTTTCTATCAAATTTTTCTTTCATTTTCTATCACTTAATTGTACATATTTTGACCTCCTATTTCCACTACACATCCTAGACATTGTCAAATAAATTCCACTCAATCATTTAAGCACATTTAATGGTACTTTAGGAGCACAATTCAACTAATTAGATCATTAAAGCTTATTAGGTCAAACTTTGTTTGACTTTCATTTCACTATTGTAATTTTGATTAAAATCAACTTCTCATAGCACCATCATCTTTTTTCTAATGACTTAGAGAAATCTTAGGTATTAACTTATGCACATTTACTAGCATTTTAGTGTCATATTTTAAGCAAATAAGTCACTTTGTCACATTGAGTGAAATTTGATTTGACTTAGATTTCACTATTATAATGCCCATTAAATTTAATTTCTTATGACACCATTATCACTCTTAATGACTTAGCAAACCTTGAGTATTATATTTTCATTTATGCATATACATAAACATTATAGTGTTGCTATTTAAGCAAGTATATCACTTAATCGAATTAAGTCTCTTTCAATTTCAACTTAATTTCACCGTTATAATACTCATTGAAATTAATCTCTTATGATAGTATTGCTAGCTCTAATGAGCTAGGCAAATCTTGGGTATTTCATTAATGTTCAGGGAAAATGTTGCTTTGTACTAAAAAAATGTGATGCACTTATTGTCTTACAAAGTGTTGCATTCGCTATTGAAAAAAAAAATGTTGCATTTTGACTAAAAAGTGTTGTCTATATGTTGCATTACAAAGTGTTGCATTTGCTCTTCAAAAGTGTTGCTTATTTTATTATTTTTTTTTTTTTGCTAGAATTGTTGCATTAGCTTTAGATATTGCAACACATTTTTTGGTATTGCATTAGGTCAAGAAAAGTGTTGCCATAGCCAAAACACAAACACTTAAAAACCTAACACTATGCAATATATATAGGGCCTAATGCAACATTTTTTGTGTGTTACTATAGGCCATTTATGGTATAGAGTAAAATGAATAAAGTGAACACAAGATCGATCATGGACTAATTCTATGGCCTTAATTCCTAGCCACAAGAAACTGGGTTGGGGTTTTAGGGTTCCAATTATAAATAAGTCTCATCCAATTGTCAAAATCTTGCTCCCACTAGGCATGATGATGGGTTAAGCCTCTTATACTTGAAATATCCTTGTCTTTCGCTATGCTTTACATAAGCATCCTTGGTATACTAGGGCAAGATTACAATAGAATAGCCCAAAGGCTCAATACAAATGGAAAGAACCTAAAACTATTATAATTACGGTCCCAAATAAAAGAATAATGTTACATTCATCCTATAAAAATGAAAATACTCATCTATGCTTCCTAAATCCATGATCTTTCCACCCATGCCAAGACCAACCAACATAAAATCAATTGTCACAATTAACATAAGATCTAAATTTTATGTTATTAGTCCATTTTAAATGCCTTTGTCCTTTGAAAATAACCATAAAAGACTTTGTTTAATTGAAATCTTGAAATGAAAACAAGTGTGCTAGTTAAGAGTTACATACACAAAAGACACAAAAGTTGTCAAAGCATGGTAATGAGCGTGAATCAATTGTCATGATCATAATCTATCTAGTCACGAATATGTGAGGCCTTGCCTGAGTACCGGTCTGATTTGCTTAGTGATCGAAATGCTTTTTAGGAGAAACATCACAATTGGAATTCACTATGAGTTTAAAAAATTATATTTTGTATATTGTTATTTGAAAAAGGAGTCACCCCATTAATTTTGTTTATTTTAGTTGCGAAAATTAAAGGAAAAAAATCAATTTAATTGACTCCAAAATTATACCATTTATCTCAAGGAAAAGCACTACTCCATAAGTGACCATAGAGGGCTCGGAGACTAGGTTTTGGCTAAAACAATTCAAAAAATTAATTTGCCTTTAAACACAAAATAGCTTTTATAAAAAGAAGTTTTATGTATGCATGAGCAAATATAATATGATGCATAAAACAAATATTACTTGTGCAATGCATGGCAATCATTAAATAATGGCAATTACAAAGTGTGAAAAATAAAGGAAATCTTCTTAAGCATTAAATAATGGCAATTACAAAGTGTGAAAAATAAAGGAAATCTTCTTAAAATTATCACAAATCAAAATAGCTAAATCAAAGGATCTTTTCTCTAGTGCTTACAGCTTTTAAGGAAAGCACACATTCTACAAGTCTAATATAAACAATTAAAATAAGAAAGGTAATAATCTAAGCAAATACAATAAAGAAAATAAAGTGTAATAGAAAATAAAACTAATTTTTTATTTTTATTTTAAAAAAATAATTTTTAGCCCTAAGCTATGTGAAGAAGGTGTTAGAGAGGAATAGTTGTTAATTTTAGCAGAGTTGATGCCTTAGATACGGCATGCCTATGTATCCTTTTGAATGGGAATCAAACCCCATGCAATTCTTCCTTCTTATGAATAAGGGGTTAAGTCATAGCCTTTGTTATCATATTTTTATTGATTTTAGGATTTAAAGATTTGTTAATTAGGTCAAGTTTTAATTAACAAAAATTAGATTTTTCAAATTTGGATCCTAAAATTGGAATTGAAAAAAAAAAGAAAATAGAAGGAATCTTTACCTTTGGCTTTCAACAACAAGGAGTATAGGGCATGAATTTGGCACCAGATCTAAGTTTTACCTTGGCTTAGGGATAGCATAAGAACTCCTTTTGGAAGAAGGACTCTTGAATAGCATAAAATTTTCTTGGAAGTGACAGACTCGGATCACACCCTTGCTTGAGTACTTCAAATTCTTCTTGAAAGGAAGAACTTAAACCACACCTTTAATTAATTAAGAGGCTTTGAAATATAATTTTTTGAGATTAGGAGATTTGAGAGTAGGGTTTAAGGTAATGGAGGAGGTTTAGGGATAAGGTTTTAAGTGATTGGGAGATTTAGGAATAGGCCTTTAGATGATTAGAAGATTTAGGAATAGTTTTGGGAGATTAGGATGTTTAGGAATGGGGTTGGAATGGGGTTTTAAGAGATTAGAAGATTTAGGAATAGGGTTTTGGGAGATTAGGAAACTTAGAAATAGGGTTTAGAAAGTTTTAGAGGGAGAATAGAAGCATATAGCAGTGTGTCCAAGTTGTTTAAGAGGTATATGGTATTTATAGAGGGAGCCTAGGATTGAAAATACACAATTTTCAATGTGGGATTCTGTCGAAAATGCATTGCAGCAACTGAGCTAGAATTGTGATAGATGTGATGTGCACTACAGTAACTACAAGGCTACTTATGATAGTTGCTACAGGCTTGGGCTGCCGCACCCCCTTTTTTTAGCCCATTCTCATCCATTTCTAATCCAATTTAGGCTTAGTTTGATTCTATAAGTTCATAATTAAGTACTAGACATCCAAAGGTGCAAATTTGAGGGCTCACAACTGCTTTCTTATCAAACTTGGCTGATCAGGAGGCCGAGTCAGATAAGTTTGAATAGAGAAAATTATGATGGTTTTTGGAAAATCTAAGATCTTAGTCAACTTTAAGATTTATGTTGAGGTGCTATGTCTATTTATGGGCTCTTCTAAATTCATTTAGATTGTTTTCTAATTTCTTGGGCATTTTTGAATTTTTAAATTTTCTCTAAGTATAGAAGATTCTAAATTCTGATTAAGATGCCATCTATTCTGAGAGATAGATAACAATCATGCGAACCTACTTGTTTAGATGGAACTAAATTTTAAATTGAAATGGATCTATTATGGAAAAATTCATATGTTTGGCTAGGTCAACCACAAAGCAATGATGAGGTAGGTTCCATAATTCCTTCTATATATATCTCCTCTTCACTCATTCTCACCATTCTCATATTCCTCTCATTCTCACCATTCTCATATTCCTCTCTCTCGCTCTACTCACACTTTTTCTCTCTAGAATTTTTCCACTAAGATGGCTTCCTCCACTTCAAGGCATGTAAGGACATACTTGACACCCTGAGGGGATGTGAATCTCGAAGTTCTACTATAAGAGCCTAGAGATCACACGAGCTTTACTAACAGCATAGAGGTATTTATTTTCTTTCCTACACATGAGTTAGTTTTATACAAGAAATAGAGGTAGGAAATAATATGATACAGATTGATTATGCAATCTAATTTGTTATGTGGTATGAATTTCTTTTATGATGACAATTAATAATGATCAAGAATTAAAGAAAAAATAGAAAAAGTGAAGAAAATCATAATTGCTAATGCATGCAAAAATTTATTTTTTATGTATTTCACGTAAAGACTTGTGACTTAAGATTGAGGAGTGGTAGACATAACCTGGTAAGGGTTACTCCTTATTAAAATTGCCATCCCAATGTATGAGCTATAATCGAGCCTTCTGGTTTACTCAATTTGCTAGACTTAGATTGCTCTCACAATGGAGACCACACCTTGCTAAGGGCTCCAGTAGAGAGATGGCGGGACACCACCAATACTTTCCATATCTCATGTGGGGAATTGATAGTGACCCCCATGGATCTCCATTTGCTTGTTCGCCTGCCTTTTTAATGTCTGGCCTTAGAATTTTATGGTTTTTGGATTGCACTTGATGGTCAAAGGATGATCGAGCTATTTGCTTTCGACCCTCCTCACACTAATATACATGTCCAAAAAGTCTAGCTTTTGAATCAAATTAAGGATTTAGATTACCACTAGGGAGGCAACCTGTCTATGCCCTATGATGATTTTAGGTTGCTCCATTTCTCATACAAGGAGGGGTACCATTGACTTCAACATCCTAGCTTCATTAAAGGACTCAACCCATCTTTTGAGTATGATTAGGGAGGTGCCACTTTGTGTGTGATGTATAGGAGATGTCTGATCTCTCCCAAAACACTTTCTCTAACTTAGGTGGTACCCATATTATTTGGAAGGTAAACATATGTTCTTCTATTTCCCATTTCCACTTTTTGTCTTACACTTCTTGTTAATTTGGCTAATTGCTATCTATTTTGCGATATTGGTCTTATGAGTATTTCACTCAGGTATCTCCCCCTTTAAGAAATTCGATTCCTGATAAGGTGCCCTAGGGGTACTTATGAAATTATGGGAATAGGAGCTACTTTGACAAGATGGGCTTTATTTGTTACCAGGCCCATTTTAGCCAATCAGGCGGTCATTAGGTATTTGTCTCATTTGTTTGCCTTTTATTGCTTTTAGTTGCTTTAGACTTACTTTATGTTTTGCAAGTCCAATGGAATTCTTACTAGGATTGCTTGCCACCGTTAATAATGAAGTGGGTTGGATCCAATAATATGCTTTTATTATGCAAACTACTCCACTTCAGGGATGAATGGAGGTATTATCTTAGAGAGAGAGTAAAGGGGTGTGAACCTTTAATTTTGCACCCTCCAATATGCATTTGAACCTTAGAAACACTTAGGCTCAATAAATAAACCTCTAGAAGCTGAAAACTCTAAAAATGAGAAAATTGAAAAAATAAAACATGTCTTTTTAACATTTGAACCCTTTCAAATCATTTGAGACTGAGTAATGAATACAATGCAACTAGAATCATCAAAAATGGACGAGAAACAAGCAAGAACTAACAAAATGGGTGAAAAGCTCTGTGGCGCCGCAAAGCCCCCTGCAGCAACTCCAGCAAAACCTCTTATTTTTTGCAATCCCATATCAAGACTTTAGGGTTTTCCTCCTCTAATCTTCTCCCTATATATAGAGGACCTCTCCACACTTTAAAGAACCAACTTTCAAAGCTTGAAAAGCATTAACTTCAAGCAAACTACTTTGCATTTGCTCTTAGCTTCATAAAGCAAATTGGGGGGTTTCTCCTTGATTCTAACTTAACTAGTTAAAGGCTTTTTGACTACCTGTTCGAGGTAAGTCTATTGGCGAAGGCTCGTGTTGGGAGGTTTCTCCTTAATTCCTACCCAACTAGTTAAAGAATTTTTGCTTGCCAATTCGAAGTAAGTCTATTGCCTAAGGCTCGTGTCTGCCATCCGAAGCTAGCCACTACCCACTATTTCAAGGCAAGCCACTGCCCATCGTCTAAGGCTATCTGCCACCCACCATCTAAGGCTAGCCACCGCCAACCATCTTAGGTCAATCACTCCCCTCCATTTGAGGTAAACTTCTTTACCTTTAATTTTCTTTTGTTTAAATTTCCTTGCCTCTTTTAGTTAGTTAATTAAATTGATTCATCTAGGTTGCTAGCCAATCAACTCAGTAGTCAATTAAGTTAATTAATTAACTCAACCCTCTTTTAATCAATCAATCAAAACATAATAAAGTGACTAGGCTAAAAAAACCCCTTCGCAAGAAGGGAAAACTGCATGGGTTCTAATTCCCATTTAAAGGGATATGCAAGCATACTTAGTTCAAGCATCGAATCTAAACTAACCAACTCTCTCCCCTGTCACCTTCTTCACTTGCTTTTATTTTATTTTCTTTTCACTTTATTATTAGGTTTAGTTTAAGGAATGTGTGACCTCCCTAAAACCCATAGGGCTAGAAGAGGTATCCCTGAAGTTTGGGATTTTTTATCATAATATTTAACTTTCTTTTAAACTTTACTTATATTTATTTTATTATTGAATGTATGGATTGAATGATCATGCATACTATAAATTATTCATGCACTTTTAAATAGTTTATGAAATATATTTTAAGTTACTTTTATATTATTTGGCCAAATATATTTTATTAAATTGAAAACCTAGTCCCAGAAACCTCTTTGGTTTCGAGGCTAGTGATCCTTTTTCCTTTGGGTAATAATTGGAGTCAAATGGGTTTTTTCCTTACATTTTCCCAAATAAAAATAAATTAATGTGGCGACTCTAAAATAATTTTCAAATATATCAAAGATAAGCCTAAAGGCTTTCCTATGAGTTCTTTCCCAAATGAGCATTTTGATTCCCTTTAGTGGATCGAACTGGTGCTTAAGTGAGGCCTCACAGTTGGTGACTCCACTAAGGATTAACTTTCTTTTAATAAAAGGAAAAATAAGTGGACTACTAATTGGTTTGAAAAAATTTTGGCATTTTAATATGATTGTGACTTTGCATGCATCACTTGCATAGGCTCTTTGTTGTTCAACCTAATTTTAGGAAAAAAATGGATAGTGAGCAGTATCGAGTGGGTAACCCTCCTTGGGTCTATTCATTGATAGTGAAATCATTTATCCCATGACAAATCCTTTGATCATTTCAAAGGTGTAATGAGTATGCACATATTGTTGGACCCATGCAAGGCTCATTGACTCATATGTGGTTAGGTATATCACTATTCTAATGTGACAGGTACCCAAACTGAGCCACCCTTACCCCTTGAATAATGAACTTGGATCTTAGCCTTAGGTTGTATGTACCATAATTAAAACCTTGCATCTTGGCATTCTCATGAAATATTTTCCCCATGCATATCATGCATTCATATTGCATAACAAAATATGCTTTCATCTCAAGTCTACATTAAACTTTAAACCAAAGAAGGGTCGAACATTCTTACCTCCATTCTAACACCTCCCCCATAAACCATTTCACCTATATCCTATGACCTTATCCAAAACCCTTAAACTATCACCCTGAACCTTTGACCTAAAAACCATTATCCCTTTACTTTAGCCCTTAACCTAAGCACTTTCACCCTTAAACCTTAAACATACTTACTTTTATTCTAATCACCTTTGACCCCCACAAACCTAAAACCATCACTCTGACCTTCAATCCTAAACACCTCATCCTAGCTATTATCTTAAATGCCATCACCTTAACCACATACTTTAAACACCTCACCCTAGCCTTACCTTAAATACCAAACACTTGAACCTCACACATCAAATGTAAACCTAAACCTCCTTAAACCTTTGGACCTTAAGCCATAAATCAATAACCCTAAAAACCCTGCTACTTGACCATAAGCCTAACCCACAACCCCTATTCTTATCCAAAAAAAAAACTAGACAACTTTGGTCCTCTATACCAAAACCATTATCTTAATCCTATCTCTTAATCAAAATCATCCCATTATCCTTAAGACCGACACCCATGGCCTAATACCTTCAAAACCAGCCTATTACCCTAAAGCCCAATAACATTAGTCCAACACTCTACCTTAAACCCAATACATTTGATCCTACCCTAAACCCAAAACATTTGCCACATCTCACCTTAAGCCCAAAAAATGGTTGGCCCATAACACAATAGGTAAGCCTTTTCTCTTAGGATCTGTATACCTATACCTTCATCACCTTTTCTATTCCATACCCGTCACTTACCTTGTTGCTTTGATTTGAAGGCACCAATGGCCAACTCACTTGACATGGCTTCCTTGACCACACTTGTGACCAGACTTTTTAAAAAGCAAGAAGAGCATTTCCAAGTTATCCTAACTACTCAACGAGCCCAATTCAAGGAACAAAGGCAATTCATCATTAAGAAAGTTTAGGCTATGATTAACCAGACTAGCCTTAACCATCCTAACCCAAACCTTATCTTGAACCTGACCAATCCTAGCCCATAGAGAAACTTAAAGTCATGGAAAGAACCATCAAATCCCTAAAGCACTACAATGATCTAATTGATGTGTATAGTTTAACATTATTCTATGATGCCAAGCTTCCTCCTAAATTCAAAATGCCTGAACTGGAAAGATTTGATGGAACCACTTGCCCTAAGACCCATCTGAAGATATATATGGGGGTAATGAAACCTTTAGGAGTTAGCAATGAGTTGCTTACTCAATTGTTCCAATAATCACTAACCGATGCTACTAGAAGATAGTTCCTTTCACTAGACAAGAGCCAAAAAAGGATATAAGATGATATCTATTATGTCTTTGTCAAGCAGTATCATTACAATGGTGAAATGGGTGTCACCAAGCGTGACTTGGAAACCACCAAGCATCTTCTAAAGGAATCCTTCTCCATGTTCCTTCCAAGATGGAGGGCTAAAGCTGCTCAAATGGTAAACAGACCAACAGAGTAAGAACAAGTGGACATCCTTGTCAATAACCTACTTCTAGCTTACCGAGTCCACTTATTGACCCAATACCTATCCACTTTCAAAAGCCAAAAAAGGACGTGGGATGATATCTATTGTGTCTTTGTCAAGCAGTATCATTACAATGGTGAAATAGGTGTCACTAAGCATGACTTGGAAACCACCAAGCATCTTCTAGAGGAATCCTTCTCCATGTTCCTTACAAGATGGAGGGCTAAAGCTGCTCAAATGGTAAATAGACCAATAGAGCAAGAACAAGTGGACATCCTTGTCAATAACCTACTTCTACCCTACCGAGTCCACTTATTGACCTAATACCTACCTACTTTCAAATCTTTGGTTGTAACTACATTAAAGGTTGAAGATTGCATCCAAAATGCATTATTTCAACTTGAATTCTTGACTGCCAACTTGAATAGTGATGAAGAAGCCAAACCCAATTCAACCCCACCCTACCTCAGCCCCAAGTGGCATGATATAGAAGAGTTCAAGTTTAACTAATCTAACCTATCTGAGATTGAACTCTAAGTCTAAGTTTGAGTCTAAGTCTAAATCTCAAAGTTTGAATTTGAGTCCAATTATATCATTTTGTTTTCCTTTTTTTGTGGAGTTTTCATCGATCATATCGACCCATTTTTGTTATATTGTAATAAAATTTTTCATTATAATAAAACATCCACATTTTTTTAATTATTTCTGCACTTATTTTCTTATTTTAAACATGGATGAGCTTTGAAAAAAAAAAAGAGAAAAAACAAAGAAAAAAAAAGGAGAAAAAGAAAGAAAGGAAAAAGAAGAGAGAGAGAGAAAAAGAGAAATGAATAGTCAATTAAATCCACCATAGATAGCACATATTAGAATTGAGGCGCCATCAATAATTGCTTTGCCAACTCCTAACCAACGAAGGTCAAGAAATAGACCTCTCATCCAATAGTTAAAGCACAAAATCAAACGATACACCTCAATAAGAGGCAACAAGTTCGTCAAATCCAAAATTCAAAGGTCAGAGCCCCTCAAAGTGAAGAAAAGCAACAAATCATGGTCGAATGTTCTCTTCCAAATTACATTAATCCAAGCTCGCTAAGTTGAAAACCCAAAAGGCTAGCTTAGGCAAAAGTTAGAACTAAAAAGAAAAGAGAGAGAGAGAGAGAGGGAGAGAGAAAGCTCATCCTAGTCATCTTCCTTTGTGTCCAAAATTGTCTTCAATTAGTATATCTCATCTTGTGCATTCCAACATTATTCTTCCTCATTAAAGGCTTATTCTCTAAAGTGATATTGTCTTCTATGCCCTTATCTCACAGTGGGGGCATATCTTTCTAGGTCATCATCATCACTTGTCAATCCATCCCGTCGCTTAGTTCAAAGAGCTAATGCATAGTCTCTCACATCGCTTGCCTATCCATCACGTCCCTATCTCTTATTAGGAACATGATTCCTAAGTTATTTTTCTTGCTAGTCCTTAAGCCATTCCTTAGGGCACATCCTTTCAACCAATATGTCATATACGTTTAAGCTAATAGAGTGTCACCCTAAGTGTCTCTTCAATCTCAAAACAACAAGATTAGCTTGGCTTGTTCTTTTCATGAATCATGCTACCAATAGCAAAATCATACAACCTCCCTAATCCTTTTCAAAATTTCCAACCCACATTTGAACCATTCCTAAACTTTAAAAATCACCCCATCCTTTCAAGTTTAAGCCTTACACCATTCTTGCAAGCTCAAGCCTCATACCATCCTTTCCTTGGCAAAGTCTTATCATCTTTCGAGGGTCAAGCCTATAAGTAAAACCAAAGATCCTAAGTCTTTCAAAACTCATCATCCTCAAAGCCAATGTTCTTTAGCACAACCAAAATCAAGTCTTGTCTCGTAAAAGAATGCTTGAACCAATCAAGGCCCATCCTATACCTCTTTGGCAAAATCTCATTATCTTTGAAAAGACAAAGCCTTAATGGAAAATAACATCACCTGTAAGGCCCAATCGAGTCAAGGCCTACCAATCATTCAATGGGCATTGAAAATCTTATGCAACTATGACAAAGGGCAAGCCCCTATCCATAAGCCTGCAGAATCTTTACAAAACCTTTACCACCATACCTAAGCTAAAGCCAACCATCCAAAACACCCTTGTAGAAAAGCCCAAGCTAATAAACTATCCTTAAGGCTAAAAAATCTTTTAACCAAAAACCTTCAAGCCTTCACTATGAAGCCCACTCAAAAAAAAACCTTTACCGTAAAGCCCACTCCCAAAAACCTTCATCATAAAGCCTAAGCCCAAAAGCCTTCATCATGAAGCCTAAACCAAAAAGCCTTCACCATAAAGCCCAAATCAAAAGCCTTCACCATAAAGCCCAAGCTGATAAGTCTTCACTATGAAACCCAAGCCTGAAAGTTTTCACCATGAAAAAGCCTTCATTTTTTAAGACCATAATCTCCTCTAAGGCCAAATCTGACCGAGCCTTCCTGAGCTAGTTTCCTAGCTTGACCTTTCCTTTAAACCAGACTTAGCCTCATAGTTTGACCTCTTACAAAGTCTAGCATCTCAACCTAGTCTTAAGGAAAAATCTAACCAAGCCTTCCAAATGAACTCCCCAAAGGCCATAACTTGACCGAGTCTTCCAAACCTGACCAAGCCTAAGGTAGAACTTAGCCTAGCCTTCCAAATGAACTCTCTAAAGCCTTCTATGTGAACTTCACTAAGGACAAGCCCTGCAAGCTGACCTTCCCCAAACCTTCCAATCTAATTAGCTCCAAAGACCTGACCCTCCTTACTAAGCTCTCCAATCCAGTCTCAAACCAAATCTTCTTTAAAGTGAGACTTACCTAAGTCTTTTAAATTGAATAGCTTGATCTTTTCCAAGACCACACCTTGCTTGACTTCCCATAATGACTTCTTCCTAAGTCGAAGTAATAGCCATTGACCAACTAGCCTCATACCTAATATGCCTATTTTCACTTCTAAATTAGCCAATCAACCAAAAAATAAATGACCAAACACTTTCCTTTATTGGGGACACCTCCCTTCCAAATATATACCTTTTTAAAATGGGGGCATTTTCTCCCAAAGATCAACACTTTTATGTCAAGCTAACCCTTCTCAGGTTTAAATTATCTGATCATTGCATAATTATCGAGCATTTTTGCATTAAATAAGCTCATGAATCAAGACGAATCATCAAAATCTTAAAGTAAGATAGATCATTAACACGATCTATTTGAATCAATCTCTTTTCAAAAATCAATCTCAATCTCAGGATCACTATTTTACTATTTCTACTAGATAAGACAGTTACTTTACCATTCCTACTAAACAGGATGGCCATCTTTTTTATCTTACTAGACAGGATAATCACTTTTCATTCCTACTAGAAAGTACCATTACTTTTACTATTCCTACCAGATAGGATAATTATCTTTACCATTCCTACCAGATAGGATAGTCATCCTTTTGATCCTACCATACAGGATCATCACTTTTCATTCCTAATAGAAAGGACAATTATTTTTACTATTCTTATTGAACAAGATAATTATATTTACCATTCCTACCAGATAGGATCATCACTTTTCATTCCAACTAGAAAGGACAATTATTTTACAATTCCTACCAGACAGGATAGTTATATTTACCATTCCTAAGCAGACAAGATGATCATCTTTTTTATCCTACTAGATAGGATCATCACTTTTCATTCTTACCAAAAAAGTTTGTTATTCCTACTAGACAGGATGGTCATCTTTTTTATCCTACCAGACAAGATCATCACTTTTCATTCTTACCAAAAAAGACTGGTACTTTTACTGTTCCTACTAGACAAGACAGTTATCTTTACCATTCTTATCATATAAGATGGTCATTTTTTTTATCCTACTAGATAGGATCCTCACTTTTCATTCCTACTAGAAATGACCACTACTTTTACTGTTCCTACCAGATAGGACAGTTATTGTCACATCCCAACCTTAGAGATATGACGGTCTTAGAACATGGGGAGACATAAGGTCACCCACGCCCGTAGAACCCACTTACTTATAAACAAATCATACCTAGGATCATACCAAACCTCTTATAATAACTCATTTAATACTTTTAGATGAATACCTTTAATTGCAGAAGTCTATAATTAAACATTACACATAAAATCCATAAGGAAAATAATATATCATAAATGAGTATCAATCAACATTCTCGGAGCATCTAATGACAAGACTTTATAAAATAGTATTATTGATAACTTGGACAAGGAATCCCCCAAGCGAAGTAGAATGCTTGAGCTATCATCTTGCCTCCTCACATTTACTCACCTGGAACCACACAAGGAAAAAGGGGTGAGATAGATTATCTCAATGAGTAAATGATAAGGCACATACATTATCACATATTCCTTTGAAAAGGAAACACATAGCTTATACACATAGTTCATGATTTATAATTCATAAATCAAATTGCAATTTAGCAAGGGTTCAATTTGGCAAGTTTGTAGAAATCACACTTATAACTTATAAAGAGTGAATGCTATTGTTCTATCACTCCAACTTATAAAGGAGAGGTGGCCTTATACCAAATTCTAACTCTTGTCACTTATAAGGCATGAAGATGATCAGGCTCCACGGCTAGAACCGCCCCTTTCTAGCTAAGGTGGATACACTACCCCTATCCATCGGGTTAAGACCATGTGCATAGGTTCTGATGATTACCCGCATCGGCACAAGGATTCTGCATAAAGGGTAAAAGGTACCATAGCTAGAGCTAATGGTAATCACAACTATCAATATCATATAAGGCAACAATAACATGTATTCCAATAACAATAGTGGTTTGACTTTCGAACAAAAGACAATGATAGTGTAGTTCCAGAAAGAATATAAGTTAGGGTGATAATCACAAAAAAATTCTCATTGGATAAACAAAATAGTTTTGGACCAAATGTCCTTTGGCAACCCAAGCTTGTCAAAAAAGTCATATATTAATATTTTAAAATAGAAAGAACTTGGGTTTCAAAGATCACAAAGGCTCACATAACATGATATCACATATTCGTAACATAACAAAATGTTACTTGCACTTGTAGAATGAATACAATGTTTACTCACACTTGTAACATGAACATGTTTACTCACCTTGGGATTCCTTTACTCCTAGTATACGTAATCCCTTTGCACTTCTAAAGCTCCTCAAACTCTAACATAATATTTAGTTTAATACTTAGTATTTATTAACTCATGATGCTCCTATCCCATAACTACCCCTTGCACATATAGATACACATACACTTAGAGTTCACATATAGGTGTACTCATCACTTGCACACAACACATTGACTTTAAAAGTCTTGTATACTTAGGCCTTATAGGCTCATATGAGAATACATTATAATCATATCAATACCTTTCTAAGGTCATCATAATAATATTACCTTAATATCAATTCACTTTAACAGTCATCTTAACACACTTTACACTTCCATACATGTCAACTTAACAATTAACCTTTCAAGTGTCATGCTTAACTCTTATGATCCTTTTTATTTAATTGTCAGTTCATCAACTCAAAACCATGTATTTATTATCAAGCCATCATAACATCTAGTTCCATATTTCCCAATCACATTTGCATTCTAATCACAATATAAGGTTAAGACACCTTAAGTATACCTTAAGTATACCAAAATGCCCTTAAGCTTATCTAAGGTCATACCTTCAACTAACATGTAATTTTATCATTTATTATTCATACATATATGTCAATAATCATCAAACACATCACATAAAAATTATAAACATTGGGACAAAAATATTGATGTGGGCCAAATGTATCACCAAAGGAAACATTAAATTCTCTTTCTTTTTGCACTTTCTGTTTATTTCAAAAAAATGTAAAAACATGTTTAAACCAAGATTTTTTATGTAAACACAACAAAAATTATTTTAGAATTTTAATTCATATGAATCGGCCATTTGGTGTTGTTTATACATAAAAATTCAATTTTTGAATTATACAGTACAAAACCATGAGTTTTCTTGTTTTTGATATTTTTTGGTCATTTCAGAAATATGTACACAAGTTATTTAATCCATTATTTTTCATTCAATCTCAGCAAATATCAGTTTAGAACACACCCATACATGATTCGATAGCCATAGATAGTATTTATACAAAAAAATTCCAAGTTTTAAGGCTTAGGTGAAAAATTATGAGTTTGCACGCTTTCTGCGCTTTTTGTTCATTACAGCAATATACAGACACATGATTCGAACCATAATTTTTCATCAAAACAAAACAAAGATCACATTAGAGTACTTCCTTACACAAATCGGCAGCCACATATCAATTTAACAATAAAATTTTCCAACTTTAAGTTCTAACACAAAAACCTTAAACTCTTTTGTTTTTCGAAACTTTCCAGTCATCACAGAAATATTATTTAATATAATATTTTTCTTCAAAACAAATCAAAAATAGTTTAGAAAACAAAAATGCACAAATCGCCCCCCCTAGGGATGTTTATGCATAAAAATTGTGATTTTAAGTTATAGAATTCACCTTTGAAGAAATCTCGCGGAAAGATTTGTGTTTTCGGTAGAAAATAGATTTTCTCTCCCAAAAACTCACCCAAACATAATTAAATCTATAAAGATCAATAATCAACTAGTTCAAAATAATTTTTCCATAATTTATTTTATAGAAATCAGTTTAGAAATCGAAAGAGGAGAAAAACTTACGATTACAGTCAAGAAATCGCAAAACGAAAAGGTATTTTCTTAATTTCGGTTGAGAGAAATATTTTGAGAGGATTTTTCTACCATGATATAGAAAACTAAAGTGGTGGCTACTGGAAGACTTAGGCTGGCCAAATTTTTCATTATATATTAGGGTTTGGGTATAATTTCCACTAATACCCTTAATGAACTAGGTTATGAGGATTTTAGTGTAGTGAATTTTTGGGTATTTGGGCTTTTTAATTAATTTAGGGCTGATTATAAGTAATTAAAAATAAAATGTTTTTCTTATTATTTTCATTAAAATTTTCCCCAAAATATTTATTTAAAAATATTTTTAAAATACTCATAAAATTATTTTATGCTTAAAAATCGTCTTTTTACATGAAAATTCATTTTACGAAAAATAAATTATTTCATGCTAATGTATTTTATTCAAATCATTTATTTTACAATAATAATTCATATTAGGCATATTAAAATTAATTTAACATGCCCCAAACTCATAAATCATGTCACACATGAATTTTCATATAGTCACACAATTTGTCACAATAAGCCTAAATTCAAATAATTTGTCAATAAAACTCCTAAGGTAGATGTGGGTTATTACAGTCATCTTCATCATTCCTACTAGACAGGATTACCTCTTTGTCAATTCCTACTAGATAGGATCACCTCATTGTCGATTCCTACCATATAAGGTCACTTTGATTCCTATCAGATAGGATCACAACTTCGTCGATTCCTATCATATAGAATCACTTTCATTTCAAGTAGATAGGATCACCACTTTATCAATTCCTACTAGACAGGGTCACCTTCTTTCATGACAGGATCATTATTCCTACTATACAGGATTACCATTTTGTCGATTCCTACCAGACAAAGTTGCCTTCTTTTCTACTAGATAAGATTATCATTCTTACCATATAGGAACATCACTTTTAGCTCCTACAAGAAAGGATAACAACCAAATGCTACTAGTTGACATATCTCCCAAACATACCAGGAGCATCTTTCTTAAAATTTAACTACACCTTTCACCCAAATGTCTAAACTTTGATCTAGACATTAATTTGGTCCCTTTACCATCTCTCATCCTCAGGTTCACTGTCATCAAAATCGCCTTTTAGATAAAGATAATTTTGATGAGGGGGTAGCAGTCAACACTTAATTTTGCACCCTCCAATAAGCGTTTGAACCTTAGAAGCACTTAGGCTAGGTAAACAAACCTCCATAAACCGAAAACTCTCAAAATGGAAAAATTGGAAAAATCAAAAACATGTCTTTTTCACATTTTAACTCTTTCAAACCATCCTAGACTGAGTAATGAATACAACACAATTGAAATCATGAAAAATGGACAAGAAACGAGCAAGAACAGGCAAAAATGAGCGGAATAGGTGAAAAGCTTTGTGGCACTGCCATAGAACCCTCTGCGAAACTGCAGAAAGCTCTGCGACAGCGTCGCAAAGCCTTCTGCAGCAAATCTGGCTAAACCTCCTATTTTTGCAATTCTACATTAGGACTTTAGTGTTTTCCTCCTCAAATCTTCTCCCTATATATAAAGGACCTCTCCACACTTCAAAGAACCAACTTTTAGAGCTTGAAAAGCAATAACTTCAAGCAAACTACTTTGCATTTGCTCTTTGCTTCGCAAAGCAAGTTGGGGGGTTTCTCTTTGATTCCTACTCAATTAATTAAAGGCTTTTCGCCCACCTATTCTAAACAAGTCTATTACCCTAAGGCTCATGTTAGGAGGTTTCTCCTTGATTCCCACCCAACTAGTTAAAGACTTTCCGCTTGCCTAATCAAAGCAAGTCTATTGCCTGAGGCTTGTGTCTACCATCCAAGGCTAGCTGCTACCTACCATTTTGAGGCAAGTAGCTTCCCACCATTTGAGGCTAGCCGCTACCTGCAGTCTGAGGCTATCCACCGCCCACTCTCCGAGGCTAGCCATCCAAGGCTTGTCTAAATTTCCTTGCCTCTTTTAGTTAGTTAATTAAATTGATTCATCTATGTTGCTAGCTAATCAACTCGATAGTCAATTAAATTAATTAATTAACTCAACCCTCTTTTAATCAATCAATCAAAACATGATAAAGTGGATAGGCTAAACTAACCCCTTCACAAGAAGGGAGAACTGTGTGGATTCTGATTCCCATTCAAAGGGATGCGCAAGCATGCTTGGTTCAAGCATTGAACCTAAACTAACCAACTCTCTCCCCTATCACCTTCTTTAGTTGCTTTTATTTTATTTTCATTTTGCTTTATTATTAGGTTTAGTTTGGGGAATGTGTGACCTCTCTAGAACCCATAAGGATTAGAAGAGGTATCCCCTAAGTTTAGGATTTTTTATCATAATGTTTAACTTTCTTTTAAACTTTACTTATTTTTATTTTATTGTTGAATATATAGATTGAATCATCATGCATACTATAAATTTTTCATGCATTTTTAAATTGTTCATGAAATATATTTTAAATTACTTTTATATTATTTGGCCAAACATATTTTATTAAACTAAAACCTAGTCCCCGAATCCTCTTTGATTTCGAGACTAGTGATCCTTTTTCCTTTAGGTAATAATTAGAGTCAAATGGGTTTTTTTCTTATATTTTCCCAAATAAAAATAAATTAAGGTGGCAACTCTAAAACAAATTTCAAATCTATCAAAGATAAGCCCAAGGGCTTCCCCGTGAGTTCTTTCCCATATGAGCATTTTGATTCCCTTTAGGCAATCAGACCGATGCTCGGGAAAGGCCTCACAAGGGGCAAATCATTAATGATAAGGTTGTGCCTTTACCTCCTTTAGCTAATATAAGGCACAAGTCGAGCATTGCAGGATATGAGGCATTACTGGCAGGCCTTGCTTATGACCACCTTTTGGATTATGCTACAGATTATGACTACTTTTGCTAGGCTTCCCTGATGAATGGCCTTATCTCTAAGCTAGGTTTTGGTTTTTCCCTCAAGAGATCGGTCGCTAGTTCTACTTAAACTTCTTCCGTTGGGGATCCTTCAGTTAGAGAAGGACACGCCAAATCTGCTTCTACCCCTACTGTTATCGCTGCTACTCCTGGTACAGCTTCAAGGTCATCTGGTGGTGATATTTGGCATCAGAGTTTATGGCCCTCAATGAGTTATTAGTATTTTTCAATTGAGCAAGGGTAACTAGTCGAGCATGATTCTTTTACGGTGATGCCATTTTGATGGCTAGAGATTCTAGTGGATATTACAAAGGTATGTTGTTCTTATTTTACCCTCACTTTGGGCTCTTATTCAGTTGTTTGATTTCTTTTAATTTTATACGTGCATGTGGATTGGGCTCATGAAACCCAGAGAGTGATGAGTCATCTAACTACTACTCTATCATCTGTATTGACCCGAACAAAGCTAGAAAGTGGTAGAGATGCTGGTGGAGGCAAAGGTGCCGATGGTGATAAAGGTGATAAGTCTCCTTGTGAGTGAAGAAAGGAGACACGTAAGCACCGTTAGATGCTCTTTTTATCTTCCCTATAAGAATTTAGTATTTTATAGATGATATATATGGATGCTTTTCCTATATGATGTTATCAACAATTTTACTTGTTATGATATACACTTCTATCCTTATATGATTTTCTAATTGTGTATGCATGAATGTCATGAATGTGATTCCTAAATGTGACTGAAATAGGACTTTGAACTCTTATCTTCACTTTTTGACAATTATTTATGCCTCTTCGCTTAAATACATTATTTTTTATGGCTAAGACTTCTTATGGTAACTTGAAATTGCAAAACAGATATGAAAATGGGATTGTGGTAACTCGGTTAGGATTACGGCTACAGCAGGGGCTAGGACTTCTTACGGTAACTTGAAATTTCAAAATATATATGAAAACGGGCTTACGATAACTCAATTAGGACTGCGGCAACCCAAATGGCAACCGTAGAGAGGCTGTGGCAATTACAAGGAGAGCTAAAGCAACCGCATTCTAGTTGTAGCAGCCACAACAAAATCTGATTCTGATTTTTCCTAATTTTATGATGTTTATAGCCCCTTTTAACTTCCAAAACCTCATTCCAATGATTTCTTAGCCTAGTAAGTATTTCTAATCATCTTTTCTTGCTTTTTTCATTAATTCTTCTACTTTCTTCCTTTCTTCTCTTATTCTATTCTCTTTTTTCCTTTTTCTTCCATACTGTGGAGCCCTATTCCAATCATACAATGTTCTTATGATGCAAAAATCTCACTAAATTGGAGAGAATAAACTTAAGGAAATATTGGGTAAATGCCATGCCCACTTTGAGGGGAGTGAAAATTGATTGGGATTTTCTATATGCCTCTACACGCTTTTGGGATCCTGCTATCCATGTCTTCATATTCAGAGCAAGCATAGAAGAGATGTGTCCCACTTTTGAGGAGTTTTCTGTGTTGCTTGGATATGATGCTGAGGCTTTTTGGCTACTCCTGTTAAGAGGAGAAGCTGCTAGTGGGGAAGCTGCTAGTCCTATAGTAGTAGAGGATTAGGTAGATTTAGCTGTTGTGGTTACAGAATTTCGTGATCCTAAAGATTTTAAGCATGAAAAATGGTTTCATTTGAGGATACAGGCTCTTTCTTTCTGTCTGAGTATAAGGTATATTTTTATGAGCTCTACTAGTTGGGATGATGTTAGGGTTGCTGATTTGATTTCTCAAATGGAAGAAGGGAGATCTATTGCCACCATTATGCTTGCTGAGACCATTTTGAGTTTAGAGAGGGCATATAATACCAGTGGCCCATGGACTATCAGCCCCATTATTCTTTAGGTTTGTTTCTTACTTTCTATTTTTCTTTCATCTATTTTATCCTCCTTCTTCTTATCTTACACTTTTTCTTAGATTTGGTTGAGAGACCACCTTTGGATAATGGCTCCTCCTTTAAAAGGTGGATTACTCTGCTTCTTAGTATAAGACTATGACCATCGTTATTAGAAAGGATTCTAAAATGGAGTGGGTTAAGTGGCTGAGTTGGATTTCAATGAGTTGCTATAAAGATGTGAATAATATAAGATAAATCAGTTCATGACCATAGGTTTTGGTTATAGGATGGTCTGTCTTTTGGGATTAAGGATGGCCATCTTTTATCAGGCTGCTAGAGTTATGCATCAAATGGGCCATAGACAAGGCGTGCCCCTAATTGGTGCTCTATTTTAATATGCTTTTATCATTAAGACTATTGCAAGAGCTATTAGGAATTGATGGTGAGACCTTTTCATGCTATTCATCTTGTTCACTATTGTGATAAGACCTTAAAGTACATTGACTGGTAGATAGCAAACTCATAACGATCAGAGAAAGCTAGGAGAGCTATAATGATTGAAGGAGATAGAAGAGAATGAGAAGGAGAGTCATGATTGACTTTGTCCCTCTTTCTGTTGTTTTTTATTTTGGTTATACTTTTTAAGAAGGCTTTTTAGCTTATGAGATTGATTTGGTTTAGCGGATTATGTCTTTTATTTTCTTTTAATGTTCCAAAAATTAAATGAGACAAATGAGACATCTTTTTCATTTGTTTATTTATTTTTTCTTTATGCTCTAATTTTTGCCTAAATCACCCTTGTGGGTTTTCAACTTAGCAATTTTTTTCTTTTCTTTTCTTTTCTTTTCTTTTTTTATGATGCAAATAAAAGCCAAAACAAATGTGTAGTACAAAATGAAATTTTATTAATGATTTGGGTTGAACCCACATGGGTTGCCTATGTATATCCTTACAACACTTTCATTATTCATTTTTTCTCTTTTTTTTTTTATAGAGAACTAGGTCTATGTAGTTCTATTTTTATATGGATGCAAATGCAATACATGAATTATAAGGATGCATATGCAAAATATCTCTTGAGCTAGTCTAGATTGTATGGGCTTGAAAACTCTATGCCATCTAAGTCCATTAAGATAATTGCTCCACCATATAAAATCATTTTTAGCATGAAATAGCCACTCCAATTGGGTCTGAATTTTTCCCTTGGATCATGAACATGTGCTCTGATTTCCTTTAAAACAAGGTTGCCTTCTTGTAGTCCTTTATCTTTAACCTTTTTATCAAAATGCCTTGTCAATTTCTACTAATAGCCTTGAATTCGATACAAGGCATCCATCCTTTTTTCATTAATGGCATTGAGTTGTTCATGGTAGCCTTTTGCCCATTCCACTTAGTCTAACTAACTCTCCCTCATTATTCAGGCTGATTTTATTTTTATCACAATTAGGAGGATTGCTTCCATCCCATATACTAAGGAATATGGTGTAGCGCCAGTTGGAGAATGCATTGACATTCTTTATCCTCATAAGACATAAGGTAGATGTAGATGCCAATCCTTATAGTTATCAGCCACCTTTTGAAGTATGTTGTTAAGAGTCTTGTTTGCAGCCTCTACTGCACCATTTGTCTGAGGTCTATAAGAAGAAGATATGTGGTCTTGGATTTTCTCCTTTTTCATCTACTAGGCGACTTCTTTCTATAAGTGGGATCTATTGTCAATGATTATTTCAAAAGGCACTCCATACCTATAATAGATGTTGGTACGGATAAATTAGGCTACCTATATGGAATCCAACACTTGATAAAATATACTTCAACCCATTTAGAGAAGTAATCAATTGCTACCAGGATGTATTCATGTCTGCTAGAGGATGTTGGGCTTACCTTTCTAATGATGTCAAGGCCCCAAGTAGTAAATGGCCAAGGCATGGTGATTAGCAATAAAGGTAGCAGAGGTTATTTCTGAAGCTTAGCATAAATATGGCATTTATGGGATTTTTGTAAGTACCTAGCATAGTCTTCATTCATAGTAAGCTAGAAATAACCCTGGTTTATGATTTTGCGAGCCAAAGCAACACGATTCATATGTGGACCCTCATCACCACCATGCATCCATTCTATGATCTGTTGGACTTCTTCTTTAGTGACACATCTTAGATGGATGTTATCCCATGTTCGTTTGTATAGTACTTCCCTATTTGGAATAAATCCCTTGGATAACTGTCTTAAAGTCCTCTTTTCTATTTTAAAGGCCCCCTCAAGATAAAACCCATTCTTGATATGATTGAGGATATCCAAAAATCATGGTTTGCTATCAATGACTTGCACATTCAAGCAATGAGTTATGCATTTCGGCTCATGTTTCACCTCATTTATGACTAGTGTAATTGTGAAGCCATTACTTATGTCAAGCATTGAGATAAGTATTGCTAAAGTATCAGCAAATTTGTTTTTGTTCTTAGAAGATAATGGAAAGATAGTTCATAGAATTTGGTTGCCAATTCATCTAGGTGTTTGGAGTATGGAACCAAATGCTTTTTTCTTATTTTCCAATTTTCTAAGGCTCAGGACACTATCAAATTTGAGTCCCTATAAATCTCAAGATGCTTGATTTTGAGCCTTATTACTGCTTCAAGGCCACAAATACATGCTTCATACTCTACCATATTGTTTGTTACTTCAAAGTTCAATTTGATGGCTATGGGTAGGCTTTCCCCATTTGGTGTAATGAATATAATGCCAGTACCATACCCTTTATTATTTGATGCCCTATTGAAGTAGAGCTTTCAAACTTCATTGCCAATCATTAGGATTTCCTCATTAGGGAATTTAAGCTCAAACCATTCATTGTCTACTGGGGCTGCAGCTAATTGATCAGCCACTATGCTTCCTTTGATTGCTTTTCGTTATACATATTTGAGATCATATAATGCTAACATTGCCATCCATCTTGCTATCTTACTATTAAAACTAGTTTCTCCATAAGGAATTTCAAATGGCTCTTGTCAGCAAGGATATGATTTATGTAGGAACTAAGGTATTGTTGTAGTTTGTGGCAAACCCAAACCAGAACAAGGTATAACTTTTCTATATAGCCATACTTGAGCTCATAAGACAATATTCTTTTGCTCAAGTAATAGATAGCATTCTCTTTACTAGAGTCAAGGGCATTTTGGGTAAGCATTGCCCCCATTAGTTCAGCAATAGCTAATAAGTAGAGTAATAGTGGCTTCCCAAGCCTTGGAGGTTGTAGTACTATTAGGTTTAGCAAGTGTTGTTTGATTTGGTCAAAGGCATTTTGGTAGTCTTCATTCCATTGCTTTGAAACTCCTTTTCTAAATAACTTGAAGATGGGCCAGCATAAATTAGCCAATTGATTGATGAATCAACTAATGTATTGGAGCCATCCAAGGAAACCTCTAATCTCCTTTTCTATTTTAGGAGGTGGCATTTTTAAAGTTGCCTTTGATTTTGTAGGGTCAACCTCTATACCTCTCCTGCTGACCATATGGCCTAGGAATACCCCATATGAACCACCAAAGATACACTTAGTAGGATTGAGTTTGAGATTATACTAACAAAGTCTAAGGAAGAATTGCTTTAAAGCTTATAAGTGTTCTTCAGCAGTCATGCCTTTAACCACTATGTCATCAACATGTACTTCAATTTCTTTATGCATCATGTCATACAAGACTGTGGTTGTCATCCTTTAGTATGTTGCCCAAGCATTCTTGTGTCCAAATGGCATAACCTTGTAGCAATAGATACCCCATTTAGTGATGAAGGTTGTTTTCTCTTTGTCAGAAGGATGAACCATTATATGATTGTATCCTAAAACCAAGTCGATTAAAGAGACCATTTCAGATCCTACTATACGGTCTACTAAAAGGCTAATGTGAGGTAAGGGGAAGTCATCTTTTAGACAGGCCTTGTTTAGATCCATGTAATCTACACACATTCTAACTCTGCTATCTTTCTTGGGAATTGGCACAATATTAGCAAGCTAGGAAGGTAGCTAATGGGCTCAATGAAGTTGTGGTCCAGTAGCTTGGTAATTTCTTCTTTGATTAGTATGGACCATTCTGCTTTGAGTTTTCACAATTTCTACTTAACTAGCTTAGAATCTATATAGACCAAAATCTTATGAATGGCTATGCTTAGGTCCAAACCTATCATGTGCTTAAGGTGCCATGTGAAACAGTCTTGGAATTCTTTTATCATCTCCTCTGTTTAACCCTTTTTTATGCATACAAATGTAATGAATGTAGTTTTTGGTGCATTATGTGTGCCAACATTTATTAGCTCTTTAATTACATCATCTTTTATTTATTTATTTCATTTTTTCCATTTGATGCATAATTTAAGTTAGATTTAAAATTTGGAACATTGAAGAAAAATGAAGACACAGCATCATAAGAGGAAAAAGCAAACTTTTTATTGAATTTGAATGGGGTAAGTCCCAGTTTACATCTCACTTGAAAATTGCACCCTTAAGGTCAATACATCGTCATTATTATTGTTTGAAAAAGAAGACCCATACTAAAAAGAAGAAAAATCTGAAAGGGACTTTGACAAGGACTCTGACTTGGACTTAAACTCTAACTAAGATTGAGACTTTGTCTTGGACTGATGGAATAGGCTTTCCTCAAACTACCAGTTATTCAACTTGATCTCAATTGGTTGGATTAAGATGGATGGGTCAGATCCTCCTCCTCTAAAGTAAGTATGAAGACTACATTAAAGAGACTTGCCTCCATATTCTCCTCCCAATCCTAACTTAGCACAAATATGGGTGCAATAATTTAGTGAAAGCTTGATGTAATACCCCAAGTTTTTTAAAGCTCATTCTAGTTGCTAATGATGCTAAAAGATTAGATTTGTGAAGGTTAACATCGTATAGAAATAAAAAGGAATTGGTTAGTAACTTTGTGATACCAATTGAATTATTTGCCTAGCACATGATTTCATTATGATTAATTATGCTTTAATGAATTGAATAGAGTTCATATGGTAGCTCATAAAGTGTGTAAAGATGTTAGAGGACATAATTTGAAAGATAGTTAAAAAGGAAAGTTTCTAAGTTATCATGGGATTTGTTGATGGACTATAGGCTTGTTATTAGGCCATGGCTCATCAAAGGCCCAAACCCAACAAAAGTGGGCTAGCCTATGGCCGATAATTAGTGTAACCTCAAGTTCATACGTTAGAATAGTTAGCCCAATTAAAGTAGTTAGCTAATATCAAATAGAACATGTTGTAGAGAAAGAGTTGTAAAATTTGACTAACAAGCCATAAAGATTGACCAAAGTCAAAGTCCTAAACCAAATAAAACTCTCACATTCTCTACATATGAGTCTAGATTCACTTTGAGCACTCCAACACCTTATGATGATCATCGCCATTGTAGAGAGAATCCTAGCCATCCAACTAGATCCAATCTTAGCCATTCATTAAGATTAAACTTCAATCATTGGATCTAGCTTAATCAAATCCCCACCATTCAACTCATCATAAATATATATATATATATACACATATATATATGTTGTGCAATAATACTTTGCTTACTTCCACACCAAAATCTCACACAAAAGAAAGAATTTTCGACTACACCAATTTCAATAAGAGCTTTTCCAAATCAAGCTAACCAAGGTGAGGGATTTTGCCCATCTCCTCTTTTCCATGTTTTAAGGTTGATTTTAGTGATTTAGTTGCATAAAAATTTCTTTCACGCTATATGAAGAGTTTAGCCACTTAATGTGATTATATACTAGATGTAGTCTTGAATAGTTTTAAATGAAATATAAAGACTTGACTAGAGAGTTAAAGGGTTAATGGAAAAATAGGAAGGGAAAACATGAAATATACTTGAGTAACACTAAGGGGGAAATTGGGCCATGATGATGAGTGACCAAGGAAATATTCTAAATTTTGATTAGGTACATCTATGGCTATTTTTAGATGAAGAAAAATAATTTAGAAGTGTTAGAATAACCTTGGAGAACATGATTCAAGACTTGGAAAATATTAGAGGCATAAATATAGTCAAAAGAGGAATTAGGTGTTCTAATATTGAATAGTGATAATTAAGTGATCATATATGATATATTTTATGTTAACTTCATAATTCTACAATTAATTTGAAGAGTTGAAGAGGAATTATGGGTTTTCCCCAAAATTTGATATGAGTGGGACAATTAGGGTTCATATAAATAAGAGTGAATTAACTCAAATTAATTGATAGGAATTGATTGTCTAGGTGTTAATTTGATGAATCAATGGTTAATTTGAGGAGTGAAAGTGAAATTAATAAATTTTCCCCAAATTCTAGGGTTTATGGAACAATTTGGGAATTTTAGAAATATAGGAATCATGAAATTGAATGAGGAATTTAGCTTGGAAATGATATGAAGTAAGAATAAGTATGTGTATGACATAATTGATACCTTCCTACTATAGGTGGAAGTAGTAGAATAAGTAAAAGATAAAATTACTAACACTATTGGTCACAAATTAATATGTAATTGGAATGTGATGGGTGTAGAACTTCAAGGCAAGGGCAAAAAAATTGCTCAAGATCATGAAGGACATTGAACTAACCAAGAACAAACAATACAATAGGAGCAAAAGAGTTAGGGTGAGTTTTTAATAATATGATGTAACCATGCTCTTGCTTGCAACCATTGCTTGAAATTTCAACCCTTATCATAAATTTGAAATGGCATTTGATATATGGTTGCTTATTGATTGTTGAACCCTTTGAAAATCTATATCTTCCTTGTTTGAGAATTAACCATGATGAGCCTTTTGCCTTGGTCCTATGTTATGCTCAATGATGAGAATGATTATTATGCCAAATTATGTTTCATTGGATCCTTATTATAGACCCCTGATATGTCTTTTATTAACACCTATAAATGAGCAAAAATCCTCTCTGATGTGAGGAATTACATCAGACCTTGTACACTTGGTATAAGCCTGTGGGTAGGGCTAGAGCACCTGACCTCTATTAGGGGGGAACACCTAACCACAAGGCCTAATCACTCTTGCGTAATGTGATGCATGTAAATGAGCAAGGTTTAGGCTGCCATTCTTTAAATATTTATGTATGGGAAGCTCTCCGCTTCCAAGACATTATCATTTCTGCTAAATGCATTCTAAAGTTTAATATGCCCAATTTTGGTTAACATCACTCTATTGATATCTTGAATCAACCTAAGTGATAAGATCTTTATTGCGTGCATGCTATCTTATATTATTTTATACTCACTGAGCTTATCTCATCTTGCAGTTGTTTATAATTTCCTAGGTTAAGGTGATCCGTTAGCAAGGTCAACTCTAAGCTACGTTTCTTCACTTGGGACTTGCTAAAAGTGTTATATATGTATTGCTTATGCCATTTTGAAGAATAAATGCTCTAGAGCTCTATGGTGTTCCAAGGCTTAGTATTAATGTATGCTATATTGGAGAAAGTTGTAAATGATTGATAACATTTGTTAATTATCTGTATACTCATGATAGTAATTTAAGAATGTATGGATAGTATTTGTTAATACCTATTGATGATGTTCTATTCATAGTCATGAAATGACATTAAAGTCTATTAGGTATAATTGAATAGAATGGGAATGAATGAATGTGGTTTTAATCTTAGGAAAGATGGCCAAATGGAATATGTAAGATATTAATAGGATAAATGGTGTTCTACATATTCATATGGCCTTATATCTCCCTGAACTCTAGGATAGTCATGGTCTAGAAATTTAGGTCAGACAGAGTTGGTATCAAAGCTATAGGTTTAAGTCTTACATAGGTTTAATAACTATGTGAACTAAAGTTAAACCATAGAGCATAGCAATTCTTGTCATTGTTGGATTGTATTGTTAAGTTAGATCTACATTAATAGTGTCAAGTTACTCTTTCATCCTTGTGATTTATGTGTGCATTATTCTGTTACTGTATTGTTATGTTATATTACTTGATTGTGGATGTAGATGCCACAAATTTGTAATCCTATTAGAGAAAGAGAAGTATCAAATGCTGCTTCGGCCGCTCCACCTAAGCTTAAAGAGACAAACCTAGAAGAGGATCTTGATTCTGTTTGGGTTGTAACAATGAAAGCACAATATAAGGAAGTGTTGAGGGAACTTCATATTTTAAGGGAGGAAGTACGGAGTTTAAAAAGAATGATGAGAAATATGAAATGAGAGCAAGTTAGGCAGATGCATCAAAATCCAGAAGCAGAGCTACTTCTACCACTTCATGATGTTATGCCTAGATTCTCTGAGCATTTTTGTGTAGCTTATGGAAGATTTGATCATTCAGAGGAAAGATATCCTATTAGGAGGCAAATGTTATCCCCTTCATTATTCTCTATGGGTCATAGATAAGTAGACCCTAGGGAAAGTGAAGCTAAAAATATTGAAAGAGGTTCGAGGAATTAAGAAATAGGGAGAAGAATAGATGTATTTTGATTAGGATTTTGGAGAAACAGTTGACATATATGTATATGTAATGGATAGTTTAATATGATAGATAACCAATGGAATGTATATAAATCCTTTTGTGTACATATAATGTACTAATGTTAGATGAAATATAAAGAATTGGATTTTGCTAAACAAGTATTAGTCCTTTCTTTCCATGAGATTAGTTGAGTTTCTATAGAGAAGCAAAGCCTTACTTTAAAAAGAATAGGGGAATTATCTTACATAAAAGTGGAGTTTTCTAGTTAGAAATTATTTCTTTTTTATAAAATAATAAATCATGATTGAGTTGGAATACTAATTATGATAAGTTTATAGCTTGAAAACATTGAAAAACAATGGAAATCAGAATAGGAATAAGTTTTGAAGAAGTTGACACGCCCAAGAACACGAGCTTGCTTCTGGCTGTCAAAATAGTTAGAAGTTAACATACTTAGGTAGAAGCCAGACATGCCCAGGAACACAGGCATGTTTCTAGCCATGTAGTTATTGGGCAATTAGGATACCTAGGCAGTAGCCAGACACGCCCAGGGACATAGGCAAGTTCTTGGCCATATAGTTACTAGTAATTGGTAAACCTGGGCAATAGCCAAACACACCCAGCTTTCAAAAACTTGTGAAATTTCTTCTTGTAACCATGTTGACCCTTTATGTTTTGACTTTTTTCCATTTGGACTATTGTTATTAAAAGTTGATGTATATTTTACCTCGTTAATTTGAGTGAAATTTGTCATTTGTGTTCTTGTGATGAGACCATTGGAAAGGTAAATTGAATTTTAGTATTATATGTTTCTCAAATGGGTTATGAAAGATATTTAAGAGACAATGAATTGGTTTATAATATGTGTAAGCAAAGGATTAAATGATAAGGGACATTGTTGAATGATATGTCTATATGGAATTGTTAGAAGTAATAAACCATTAAGGTTATAAAATGAAAGGTATTTATAAATAGCAGTTAGCATGACTACAAATATTATATGTATAAATCCTATATATATCGAGATATATATGAGATGAGCTAAAAGAAAGCATTCTTAATGTTGTCGCTTAGATGCTACCTCACAGAATGAAGCAAGAAAGACAAAGATCTTAAGAGGCTGAGAGTTTTGCTCTAGATGTAGCATCTAATATTACATCTGTAAGGGATGATGATAGGGAGTCATCTCGATTGAGACAATACACAATAGATACATGAGAACAAGGACTGCCAGGAGATATTGATGCAAAAAAATCAAGAACTAAGGTAGCAACTTGAGGAATTGAGGCGAAGGCAAGAAATTCCTCCACCGTCTCCATCGCCTGTGGCACCACCTGTCCCTAGAGTAGAGAATATTCCTCCTCTCCCACCAAGGTTGCCTTGCCATGTTCGAAGATGAATGTTACTGGAAGAAGGAGTTTCAGTGAATGACTTTAAATAGCTGAAACCTCCTAAGTTTAAAGGAGAAAAAAGGGAGGATACCTAAGAGTTTTTAAAGGAAACGGATAAGATAGCCCAAAGACTGTCATGTTCTGATGAAAAGTTAATTAAATTAGTGGGGCTACAACTTAAGAAGGAGGCATGAGAATGGTTCTAAAGAGAGATTAAGGACCAATTGCATGGAGATGACCCTCCTACATAGGCTGAGTTCAAGCAAAGACTAATGGATGAGTTCTTAACTAAAGGGGAAAGCCAAAACCATGCCCTACAATTCGAATAATTGAAGCAAAAGCCTAGAATGTCAGTATTGGAGTATGCTTGAGAATTTAAGCATCTGAGCAAATATGCCTCTCACATAGTACCTACTAAGGCAAGTAGAGTTGATCAATTCCAATGAGGATTAATTGCTCCACTTTATAATGTTTTGGTAGCCACCAATTTCCCACTATGGCCAAGCTTATTGATAAAGCTAAGCTTATGGAGGCACGACATAAAGGCGAAAGAGCTGAACAAGTGGAAAGGGAGCAGAAACACAAGGGAAAAGGAAAAGTGCAAAGCAGTCAGCAACGAGGAGGCTCTACCCAAAGTAAGGGTCCTGAACGTGCTTCCACAATATCCACTCCATATCAGCCAAGAATGGGAGGATAAAGTCAAGTTTGAGTTGGAAATGCCTCGGTTGCCTCAGCTCTAAGCCACATTAACACATATTGAATAAGACAATAAGGTCAGCCCACACTTACTTACATTACCTGTGGGCGATAGCATCATGGAACATATCAAAGAGCCACAAGAGCATGCCTATGTTGTGGGCAAATGGGACATTTTATTAAGAATTATCTAATAACTATTAACCCAAGGACCATTACAGAGGCTTCATAGACCACTATGCAAATGAATCAAGCAGAAAATCATGGACCGGGAGGACAAAGTTGTGGTACTGGACAATCTTCAGGCAATGTGTAAGCTATAGAGGGTAAAGGTAGAGGAAGAGTTTATGCACTTAACCAATAAGAAGCCTACACATCCCATAATGTAGTTACAAGTGCTATCTCCATCCAGTCTATTAATGCTCGATGTTTGTTTGATTCTAGTGCAACACATTTATTTATTTCACCATGTTTTGCTAAGAAATTAAATAAGAATAAGGAGAAGATGAATGAACCTTTGATCATAACCACACCTTTAGGAGAAATTATAGAGGTAGAACAAGTATATAAGAATTGCACAGTAGAAATTGAAAATAAGAGATTTCCTACAAATTTGATTGAGCTAAAAGTTTTGGAATTTGATGTTATACTAGGAATGGATTGGTTATCTATGCATAATGTTCATATAGATTGTAACGGGAAAAGAATTAATTTCAAGGAGGAAAATGGATCTGAATTCATTTTTCAAGGTGATAGGAGTAGTTTTACTATGAACTTTATATCAGCTATTAGAGCAAAAAGATTGTTAAGGAAGGGTTGTCAAGCGTATTTGGTGTATGTTATAGTTCCTGAGGATTTACTAAGAATGCCACCAGATAGGGAAATAGAGTTCACAATTGAACTCTTACCTGGAAATCAGCCAATATCGATACCACCTTATCGAATGGCACTTTTAGAGCTAAAAAAATTGAAAGTTCAGTTATAGGACCTATTTGATAAGGGTTTTATTAAGCTGAGTAGTTCCCCTTGTGGTGCTCCGGTTCTCTTTTTAAAGAAGAAAGATGGGTCCTTAAGGCTATGCATTAATTATAAATAGTTGAATAAGGTGACTATGAAGAATAAGTATCCTCTATCGAAGATTGATGATTTATTTGATCAGTTGCAAGGAGCTAGTTATTTCTCTAAGATAGACTTGCGATTGGGTTATTATCAACTTAAGATCCGATAAGAGGACATTTATAAGATCGCATTTAGAATGAGATATAGGCATTATGAGTTTACAGTAATGCCATTTGGTTTGACGAATGCACCAGCGGCTTTTATAGATTTGATGAATTGAGTGTTTAAGCCATTTTTAGATAAATTTGTGATTGTATTTATTTATGATATGCTAGTCTATTCAAGGAGTAAGGAAGAACATGAGGAACACTTGAGATTAGTGTTGCAAACTTTGAGAGAGCATAAGTCATATGCTAAGTTGTCTAAATGTGATTTTTGGATGGAACAAGTCTGCTTCTTTGGACATATAATAAGTAAAGAATGAATCAAGCTAGATCCTAAGAAGGTAGAAGTGGTAGCTAATTAGCCTCAACCCATAACTATTTCAGAAGTGAGGAGTTTCTTGGATATAGTGGGTTACTATCGTCATTTTATAAATGATTTTTTGAGAATAGCAGTGCCACTGACAAGGCTTATAAGAAAACAAGTTAAGTTTAAATGGGATGAGACTTATGAAGAGAGTTTCTAGAAACTTAGAAATTGCTTGATCACAGCTCCTGTATTGGCACTACCTGATGGGAATGAAGGTTTCACCATATACTGTGATGCTTCTAGAATTGGTTTAGGATGCGTGTTAATATAAAATGGAAAAGTTATTGCTTATGCATCTAGACAATTGAAGCAACATGAGATGAACTATCCCACGCATGATTTAGAAATGGAAGCAGTTATCTTTGCTTTAAAAATATGGAGCCATTATTTGCATGGGGAGAAATGTGAGGTTTATACGGATCATAAAATTCTTCAATATATGTTAAAGCAAAGAGATTTAAACTTAAGGCAAAGAAGGTAGGTAGAATTATTAAAAGATTATGATTGACAAATACTTTACCATCCTGGTAAAGCTAATGTTGTAGCAGATGCATTAAACAGGAAGTCAATGGGTTGTCTCTCGCATATCAATATGCAAAAGAGGCCAATAGTAAGAGAGTTAAAGAAGATGTTTAACTAAAGTTTATGATTGGAAGTAGATGAATCACAAGTATTGTTGGCTTACTTCCAAGTAAGACCTAAACTCCTTGACGAGATAAAAATGCTGCAAAATCAAGATCCTCAGTTAATGAAAATCTTAGAGAATGTGGAAAAGAGACAAGCCCCAGAGTTTCATATAGAAGGAGGTGTTCTGAAGTGTGGAGATCAATTATATATACCTAATGTAAAAGAGTTGAGTGAGAGAATTTTGAAAGAGGCACACCAAACCTCATATAGTGTACACCCAAGTGCTACCAAAATGTATCATAATGTAAAGAGTATGTATTGGTGGCCTAGAATGAAGAAAGTATGGCAAATTTTGTAGCTTCCTATCTCACTTACTAACAAGTGAAATTTAAATGCCAAAAACCATATGGATTACATCACGAGATAAGATTACTGGAGTGGAAGTAGGAACATATCACTATGGATTTTGTAGTGGGTCTACCTATGACTACAAAAAGGTATAACTCAATATGGGTTATAGTAGATTGATTGATGAAATCTGCACATTTCATTGAGGTGAAGACTACCTATTTAGCCACAATATGCCCAAATATATGTTAATGAAATTGTATGATTACATAGGGTTCCATTTTCCATTATCTCAGATAGAGGGACTCAATTTACATCGAGGTTCTAGCAAAAATTGCAAGAAGCTTTGGGTATGCAGCTTGACTTTAGCACGACCTTTCAGCCATAAATGGATGGGCAACCTGAGAGAATAATACAAATGTTGGAAGATATGCTTCGCATATGCATTGTGGATTTTGGAGCAAGTTGGGATAAGTATCTTTCACTTATTGAATTTGCATATAACAATAGTTACCATTCCTCTATAGGAATAACACCATATGAGGCACTATATGGCAAAAATATCGATCTCCAATTTGTTAGACTAAAGTGGGTGAAAAGTACCTTGAAACCCCTGATATTATAAAAGAAGCCACTAAGAAAGTGAAGGTTATTCAAGAAAGGCTGAAAATTGCTTTTAGTCACCAGAAGAGTTATGCTAATCCTAAGAGAAAGGATGTCCATTTCGCGGTGAGTGACCATGTCTTTTTAAAAGTCTCACCCATGAAAGGAGTAATGAGATTTGGCAAGAAGGGAAAACTCTCCCCATGCTTCATTAGACCTTTCGAGGTTCTTAATAAGGTCAGAGAAGTTTCATACCGATTAGCATTGTCTCCAAAAATGGAATATATGCACCCACTTTTCCATGTGTTAATGTTAAAGAAGTACATTCCCAACCCATCACATGTATTGCAACCACAATTGATAAAAATTGACTAAGATCTTACTTATGAGGAGGTTTCAATCATTATACTAGATCAACAAGTGAAGAAGCTTCGAAGCAAGAAGATACCAATGGTCAAAGTTCAATGGCGTGATCATGATATGGAGAAGTGCACCTAGAAAAACGAAGATGAAATGCTTCGAAAGTAACCATAACTATTTCATTAGCAACAAGTAAGCTCTTCTAGAAATTCGAGGATGAATTTTGTGATACCAATTGAATTATTTGCCTAGCACATGATTTCATTATGATTAATTATGCTTTAATTAAATGAATAGAGTTCATATGGTAGCTCATAAAGTGAGTAAAGATGTAGGGGGACATAATTCAAAAGAAAGTTAAAAAGGAAAGTTTCTACGTTATCATAGGATTTGTTGATGGACTATGGGCTTGTTATTGGGCCATAGGTCATTAAAGGCCCAAACCCAACAAAAGTGAGCCAGTCTATAGGCCTATAATTAGTGTAACCTCAAGTTTATATGTTAGAATAGTTAACCTAATTAGAGTAGTTAGCTAATATCAAATAGAACATGTTGTAGAGAAAGAGTTGTAAAATTTGACTAACAAGCCATAAAGATTGACCAAAGTCAAAGTCCTAAACCAAGTAAAACTCTCACCTTCTCTACACATGAGTCTAGATTCACTTTGAGCACTCCAACACCTTATTATGATCATCACCATTGTAGAGAGAATCCTAGCCATCCAACTAGATCCAATCTTAGCCATTCATTAAGATTAAACTTCAACCATTGGATCTAGCTTAATCAAATCCTCACCATTCAACTCATCATATATATATATATATATATATATATATATATATATATATATATATATATATATATATATATATATATATATATATATATATATATATATATATATATATATATATATATATATATATATATATATATATATATATATATATATATATATATATATATATATATATATATATATATACATATATATATATATATATATATATAGAAATTTATGTTATGCAACAATACTTTGCTTACCTCCACACCAAAATCTCACACAAAAGAAAGAATTTTCTACTACACCAATTTCAATAAGAACTTTTGCAAATCAAGCTAACCAAGGTGAGGGATTTTGCCCATTTCCTTTTTTCTATGTTTTAAGGTTGATTTTAGTGATTTAGTTGCATAAAATTTCTTTCACACCATATGAAGAGTTCAGCCACTTATGTGATTATACACTAGATGTCGTCTTGAATAGTTTTACATAAAATATAAAGACTTGACTAGAGAGTTAAAGGGTTAATGGGAAAATAGGAAGGGAAAACATGAAATATACCTGAGTAACACTAAGGGGAAAATTCAGCCATGATGATGAGTGACTAAGGAAATATTCTAAATTTTGATTAGGTACATCTATGGCTATTTTTATATGAAGAAAAATAATTTAGAAGTGTTAGAATAACCTTGGAGAACATTATTCAAGACTTGGAAAATCTTAGAGGAATAAATATAGTTAAAAGAGGAACTAAATGTTCTAATATTGAATAGTGATAATTAAGTGATCATATATGATATATTTTATGTTAATTTCATAATTCTATAATTAATTTGAAGAGTTGAAGAGGAATTACGAGTTTTCCCCACATTTTGATATGAATGGGACAATTAGGGTTCATATGAATAAGAGTGAATTAACTTAAATTAATTGATAGGAATTGATTGCCTATGTGCTAATTTAATGAATCTATGGTTAATTTAAGGGGTGAAAGTGAAATTAATAGTTTTCCCTCAAATTCTAGGGTTTATGGAACAATTTGGGAATTTTAGAAATGTAGACTTGGAATCATGAAATTGAATGAGGAATTTAGCTTGAAAATGATATGAAGTAAGAATAAGTATGTGTATGACATAATTGATACCTCCCTACTATAAGTGGAAGTAGTAGAATAAGTAAAAGATAAAATTAGTAACTCAACTAGTCAATAATTAATGTGTAATTGGAATGTGATGGGTGTAGAACTTCAAGGCAAGGGCAAAGAAATTGCTTAAGACCATGAAGGACATTGAACTAACCAAGAATGAACAATATAATAGGAGCAAAGGAGTTAAGGTAAGTACTTAATAATATGATGTAACCATGCTCTTGCTTGCAACCATTGCTTGAAATTTCAACCCTTGTCATAAATTTGAAATGGCATTTGATATATGGTTGCTTATTGATTGTTGAAAACCTTGAAAATTCGTATCTTCCTTGTTTGAGAATTGACCATGATGAGCCTTTTGCCTTGGTCCTATGTTATGCTTAATGATGAGAATGATTATTGTGCCAAATTATGTTTCATTGGATCCTTATTATATACCCCTGATATGTCTTTCGTTGAAACCTATGAATGAGTAGAAATCCTCTCGAATGTGAGGAATTACATCAGACCTTCTGTACTTAATATAAGCCCTAGGTACGACAAGAGTACCCGACCTTTGTTGGGGGAAATGCCTAACCATAAGGCCTGATCAATCTTGTGTAATGTGATGCTTGTGAGTGAGCAAGGCTTAGGCCACCCATCTTTAAATATTTATGTGTGGGAAGCTCTCCGCTTCCAAGACATTATCATTTTTGCTAAATGCATTCTAAAGTTCAATATGCCTAATTTTGGTTAACATCACTCCATTGACATCTTGAATCAACCTAAGTGATAAGATCTTTATTGCCTACATGCTGTCTTATATTATTTTGCACTCACTGAGCTTGTCTCATCTTGTAGTTGTTTATAATTTTCCAGGTTGAAGTGATTCATTAACAAGGTAAACTCCGAGCTATGTTTTTTTTGCTTAGGACTAGCTAAAAGTGTTATATATGTATTTCTTGTGCTATTTTGAAGAATAAATACTCTAGAGCTCTATGGTGTTCCAAGGCTCAGTATTAATGTATGCTATATTAGAGAAAAGTGTAAACAATTGATAACATTTGTTAATTATATGTATACTTATGATAGTAATTTAAGAATGTATGGATAGTATTTGTTAATACCTATTGATGATGTTCTATTCATAGTTATGAGATGACATTAAAGCCTATTAGGTATAATTGAACAGATACTGTAAGTATGGGGAATGGGAATGAATGAATGTGGTTTCGATCTTGGTTAATAGGATAAATGGTGTTCTACGGGTTCTAATGACCTTATATCTCCTTGAACTTTAGGATAGTCATGGTCTAGAAATTTAGGTCATGACACCAGACATCATAAAAGATTTCAAAACCAGGAATTATTTTTCTCATCATAAGACAAAATCAGGGTTTAGGAAAGCCAAAATAAGGAATCGTGTCACCTTCCTTTACAAACTTGCTATTGAGGGTTTTGAAATAAGGATGCATAAGCCAGTCATAGGTCTCATCTCGTTTAAGGACTGCTACTCTTTCCTTAGCCCACTTCTCCATCTCCATCAGATCTTCATTGATGGGCTTATATCCCAGCCTAAATAGGGGTGTCATAAATGGATTGTCCATAAAGGACTTCAAGCCCAATTGTCTTCTTCTAAGACCTGGGCTAGGAAAATAGTTCATTTTTGCAGCATGTTAGCTGCAACAACATTTCCAAATGGGTCAAAATCAAATGAAACAAATTATTTACCTTCCTCGCCCTCGATGAACTAAATGAAAGAGAAGCTAGAGAGAGGATAGGTTTATAGCTTAGGCTGAATTTCTAGGATAGGGATGGGGCTTAGGATGTTTGATTTTCCATGCATGTCCCCTTTTATAGTAACAATCCCTTTTCCATAAGCAAATTTGACTTTTTAGTAAAAGGATGAAATAATTACCTTAGCTTGATGAATCTAGGGTCTTCTAAGTAGTAAGTTAAAATAAGCAAGAACATCAATTAGCTGCACGGGAATAGGAAAGGTTATAGGTCCAATAGTGACATTCAATGTAGCTACTCCAAGTACTTCTCTTTTAGTATTGTCATAAGCCCTCACTATTTGATTGGAAGGGGTAAAATTTGTTACTTCCAGACCCAAGAAACTAGCCACTTTTAAGGGACACACTTTCAAAGCCAAGTCATTGTTAATTAAAACTATGGGCATAACCTTCCCTCTAGTCATTACTATTATGTAGAGGGCATTATTGTGGTCAGAGTCTTCTGTTAGTAAATCATTATCACTAAATGGAATTGAAACTTCTTTAGCAACATTGCTGATTAAAGCCACATGATTCTTAGGGGTGGTGTCAATAGGAGTTTAACATTGATTTAGCACCTTGCAAAGAGCTTAGCGGTACAAATATGAGGATTAAATCAAACTCTAAATTGAAATATTTGCTTGAGCCTTTTTTAACTACTTAAGTATGGGGTCTTCGTCAAGTTCAAAGACTCATTTTTATCTTATGAGATGGTGTAAGAATAGGTTGAATAGGTTAAGTGTTTTAGATTGGTGTGTTTAGGCCTTAAAGAATTCTTCCACTTCAGATGATGGCATCAATTCCTTAACCAAATTGGTGAGTTCTAGCACACAACAATAGCTAAAAGTTGATTTTGTCAAGGAGACAAGATCAACTCCCTCTTATAAAGTAATTACATTTATTGTGTGGTTGGATCATGGGTTAATGGTGATGTTAGGTCTAGCTTTAGGTGGTAAAAGGTCATTTGAATCAATTAGATTTTAGTTTTTATGCTCAAGGCCTTGCATGCATTAGTTTTATGCTCAGGTCCTTGGTAGTAGTCACACCTCTCATTTGGGTTGTGATTTTTGGATAATGGGTTAAGAACAGGTCTTGGTTCGAGAGGTTACACTATTTTTGCCTTAAATAGTTTCCTATAAATGATGCTCATAGGAACACCCTGCTAAATCAGAAAATTGGTGCCTTTCAATCTTGAATGGCTGATTGATTATGATGGCATTCTCTTCGCTCACGTCCCTCCCCCCATTTTCTGATTCATTGAGGAAGTTACATTTTCTTGGTAGGCTATTTTCTTATACCTTAACCCATATGCAAATTTTTCTTTTATTTGCCCATTTTGGATTAAATCTTTAATTTTAAATGCAGTGGAAATCAAGGATTTAAAGTATGGCAAATATTGGGTAAGCAGCCTATCTTGATAAAGAGAAAGGAGATTCTTAATAATAACATTTGTTCATTCTTAAGTAGTTGATTTACCATTTGGGAGGCCTTCTTCCTCCACCTCATAAGGAACGAAGAGAAGGACTCTTTTGGGTGTTTCTTGATGGTCTCGAGGTCTCTCATTGTCATATCAACCTTAATGTTATAGTGATACTATTTTACAAAGACATTGCAAATGTCATCCTAGGTCCACTTTTGGGAATCATCCACGTCTACAAACCATCTTAGTATAGCTCCAAACAAAGATTGTTTGAGCAAGGAGCTCATTGTCCACTCCTAAAGGATGCATGGCCCCTATATACAATTTGAGGTGATGGGATGGGTGATGGTAAAACAATTTCAGCTATAACCTTCCTCTTGTCTTTTGGGCCATATTTAGAGGTAGATCCAAAAATAGGATAAGAGGTGGGTTTTGGATCCACTAGATTTAGATTAGTTGAGCCCTAGTTTATAGAGGTCTGGCCCATCATTTCTTAGACATCTTCCAAAACGGTCCTCCTTTGGGTTTGAAACAAGTCTTAGAAATAGGCCTATTGCCTTTTAAGCATTTACTCTTATTATTCAGTGAGTCTGGCAAAAAGCTCATTAATTAAGTCATCAGCTCTATTGGTAGCAACAGCTTCCTTTCCGGTCGACAGCCTTTAAATCTTTTAATGAAAAGATGAAGCTAGGTCCATTTTTAGCTTTGGTATGGATAAGGATAAGATTATGAAATCCTAGCCACAATAGTAGGTTAAGGATGAGAGTTATAGATAGACATAGGTTTATCTTTACCAAAGCTATAGGTTTGGCTAAGGACTAATAGTGTTTGGGTGGGTTTCAAATTTTCCACTTTAGTAGGATTCTTGCATGATGCATGCATGCATGAATTAAAAAGGTTTCACGATAATGACATACTAATAATTAAGGTACATACAACCTTAGGGGAAAGTTCTATGGGCCATTACATGAAAGGGAAAATGTGGTTTGAAAGGGAACCCATCACACTAAAGATGTAATAGACCTAATCACATGTGAGTCAAGGAGCCTCGCGTAGATCTAATAGTACTTGCATACTCATTACACCTCAAAAAGGATTAAAGGTTACCTCATTGATTGGATGATTTTGCTATTGGCAAGTAAACCTAAGGAAGGTTGCCCACTCGATGCTACTTTCTGTCCTTTATTTTTCGAAGAAACTAGGGTTTTGGACAAGGAGCCCAATGTAGTGATGCATAAAAAGCTATTTTGTATTTGAAAGTCAAAATTTGTTCACTAAAAGTAGTCCACTTTTATCTTTTATTTGAAAAGGATTTTTGGGTCCTAGTAGAGTCACCAACTCTGAGGCCTCGTCTGAGCATCGATCTAATCCGTTTAGGAATCAAAATGCTCTTTGGGAGAAACATCACAATTAAAACTTGCTATGAGTTCAGAAAATTGTATTTTGTAGATTGTTGTTTGAAATAGGAGTCCCCCTTTAATTTTATTTATTTTAGTTGGGAAAATTAAAGGAAAAAAACCTAATTTGATTGACTCCAAAATTATACCGTTTATCCCAAAGAAAAGCACTAGTCCACAAGTGACCAAAGAGAGCTTTGGGACTAGATTTTGGCTAAAACAATTCAAAAAATTAATTTGGCTTTAAACACAAAATGGCTTTTGTAAAAAGAAGTTTTATGTATGCATAAGCAAATATAATATGATGTATGAAATAAATATTATTTGTGCAATACATGGCAAACATTAAATAATGGCAATTACAAAGTGCGAAAAATAAGGGAAATCTACTTAAAATTATTACAAATCAAAATAGCTAAATCAAAGGATCTTTTCTCTAACCCTTATGGGTTGTACAAAAAGTACACATTCTAAACAATTAGAATAAGAAAGCTAATAATCTAAGCTAATGCAATAAAGAAAATAAAAAGTAATAGAAAAGAAAACTAAATTTTTTATTTTTATTTAACAAAAATAATTTTTAGTCATAAGCTATGTGAAGAAGGTGATAGAAAGGAGGAGTTGTTAGTTTTAGTAGAGTTGATGCCTTAGAGATGACATGCCTGCGTATCCCTTTGAATGGGAATTAAACCCCATGCAGTTCTTTCATCTTGCGAATGAGGGGTTAAGTCATAGCCTTTATTATCATGTTTTGATTGATTTTAAGATTTAATGATTTGTTAATTAGATCAAATTTTAATTAACAAAAATTAGATCTTTTCAAATTTAGATCCTGAAATTGGAATTGAAAAAAAAAAGGAAAAGGAAGGAATATTTACCTTTGGCTTTCAACAACGAGAAATGTAAGGTACAAGCCTGGCACCAGATCTAAGTTTCACCTTAGCTTAGGGATAGCACGAGCACTCCTTTTGAAAGAAGGACTCTTAAATATCATGAACTTTTCTTAGAAGGACAGACTTAGATCACACCATTGTTTGAGTATCATGAATTCTTCTTGAAAGGAAGAACTTAGATAATGCCTTTGATTGATTAGGAGGCTTTGAAATAGAATTTTTGGATATTAGGATATTTTATAGCAGGGTTTAAGGTGATAAAGGAGGTTTAGGGATAGGGTTTTAAGTGATTAGGATTTTTAAGAATAGGATTTTAGGTGATTGGGAGGCTTAGGAATAGTTTTGGGAGATTAGGAGGTTTAGGAATGGGATTTTGGGAGATTAGGAAACTTAGAAATAGGGTTTAAAAAGCTTTAGAGGAGTATAGAAGCATGTCCAAGTTGTTTAGGAGGTACAAGGTATTTATAGAGGAAGTCTAGGGTTGAAAATACACAATTTTCTATGTGGGATTCTGTCAGAAACACGTTGTGATAGCCTCAAAGTCCACTATAGTAACTACAAGGCAACCTATGGCAACTTATTAGCAACCATAAGAATGCCTACAATAGCTGCAGCTGTGGCTGCAGTTATCACACCCAGCTGCGAGTTGCCATAGCCGGCCGCGGGTTGCTACATCACTTTTTTCAACCCATTCTCATTCGTTTCTAATCCAATTTGGGCCCGATTTGATTCTATGAGTTCATAATTAAGTATCAGACATCTAGAGGTGCAAATTTAAGGGTTCACAAGTTATAACCTAAAGTAATGATCATGTAAATTGTTACTACCTTGTGAACCCTTAATTTTCCACCTTCCAGCATGTGTTCAAACCTTAAAAGCAGTTAGGCTCAGTAAACAAACCTTCAGAAGTCAAAAACTTTCAAAATGGAAAAATCAAAATATTTCCTTTTAACATTTGAACCCTTTCAAATCATCCAAGATTGAGTAATGAGTACAATGCAACTAGAATCATGAAAAACGGATGAGAAATAAGCAAGAACGGGCGAAAACAACAAAACGAGCCAAAACAGGCCAATTGCTACGAAGGCCTGTGGCATTGCCGTAAAGGCCTCTACAAAACTTCAAATGCTCTACAACAATGCTGCAAAGATCTATGCGATGCCATAAAGCTTTATGTGGCAACTCTAATGAAAATTCCATTTTTTGCAATCCCACATTGAAATTTGATGCTTTCTATGCTCTAATCCTCCTCCTATATATAGAAGGCTTCTCCACACTTCAAAACACCAACTTCCAGAGCTTGAAAAGCATTACTTCAAGCAAAACACTTTGCATTTGCTCCTTACTTCGCAAAGAGAGTTGGGGTTTCTCCTTGATTCCTACCCGACTAGTTTAAGGCTTTCCGCCCGGCTATTTGAGGCAAGTCTTTTACCTAAGGCTTTTGTCCTCCTCTAAATTCTAGGCGCTACCCACCATCCGAGGCTAGCCACAACACCATCTGAGGCTAGTTATCGCCCACTATCTAAAGTAAGCTTCTTTTCCTTTAATTCTCTTTTTTCTAAATTTCCTTGCCTCTTTTAGTTAGTTAATTAAATTAATTCATCTAGATTGCTAGCTAATCAACTCAGCAATCAATTAAATTAATTAATTAATTAACTCAAACCTTTTTTAATCAATCAATCAAAACATGATAAAGTAGCTAGGCTAAACTAACCCCTTCGCAAAAAGGGAGAACTACGTGGGTTCTGATTCCCATTCAAAGGGATACGTAGGCATGCTTGGTTCAGCCATCGAATCCAACTAAAATTAACCAACTCTCTCCCCTATCACCTTTTTTACTTACTTTTATTTTGCTTTCCTTTACTTAGTTATTAGGTTTAGTTTAGGGAATGTGTGACTTCCTTAGAACTTATAAGGGCTAGAGGAGGTATCCCCTAAGTTTGGATTTCATTGTAATATTGATGCTCTTTTATTTTGAATTCTAATTGGGTATAAACTTTATGCATTGAATGATCATGCATATTATAAATTGTTCATGCATTTTAATTGTTCATGAAATATATTTTAAGTCACTCTTATATTCATTGGCTAAACTTATTTTATTAAAATAAACTGAAAACCTAGTCCCCGAATCCTCTTTGGTTTCGAGGCTAGTGATCTTTTTTCCTTTGGGTAATAATTAGAGTCAAATAGGTTTTTTCCTTATATTTTTCCAACTAAAAATAAATTAAGGTGGTGACTTCAAGAAATAATTTTCAAACCTATAAAAGATAAGCCTGAGGGCTTCCTCATGAGTTCTTTCCCAAATGAGCATTTCGATTCCCTTCAGCGAATCGGACCGGTGCTCAGGCAAGGCTTCACAGCTGGCGACTCAGCTAGGGAACTAACTTTCTTTTAATAAAACAAAAAAATAAGTGGACTACTAATTGGTTTAAAAAGAGTTTGGCCTTTTAATTTGATTATGACTTTGTATGCATCACTTGCATAAGCTCTTTGCCGTTCAACCTAGTTTTAGGAGAATAATGGATAATGAGTAGCATCGAGTGGGTAACCCTCCTTGGGTCTATTCGCCGATAGTGAAATCATCCACCTCACGATGAATCCTTTGATCCTTTCAAAGGTGTAACGAGTATACACGTACTGTTGGACCCACGCGAGGCTCCTTGACTCACATGTGGTTAGGTATATTGCTGCTCTAGTGTGATGGGTACCCAAACCAAGCCACCTTTACCCTTTCATATAATGAACTTAGATCTTGGCCTTAGGTTGTATGTACCATGATTAAAACCTTGCATCTTTGCATTCTCATGAAATGTTTTCCTCATGCATATCATGCATTTATAATATATAATAAAACATGCATTCATCTTAAGTCTAGGTCAAACCTTGAACTGAAGAAGGGTTAAACATTCTTATCTCCATTTAAACATAACACTCTCACTTATACCCCATCTCCTTGTCCAATAACCCTTAAACCATTACCCTAAACCTTTAGCCTAAACACCTCACCCTATCCACAAGCTTAAAACTATCACCCTAACCTTTAATCCCAAACACCTCACCTTAGCCTTTACCTTAAGCCATCACCTTAAACCTTACCCCGTTACCTTAGCCTTTAACCTAAACACTAATACCCTAGCCCTAAACCTAAAACCTCATTTCCCTAGCCTTGACCTTAAACACTTTTAAACTTAAACACTATAACCTTAAGCTTACCTAAAACCATCACTCTGACCTTTAACCTTAAACACCTCACCCTAGTCTTACCCTAAACACCTTGCCCTAGCCTTACCCTAAACACCAAATACCCGAACCTCACACCTCAAATACAAACCTAAACCACCTTTAACCTTTGGACATTAAGCCATAAACCCATGACCCTAAAACCCATATCCAACCCTAAAAACCCTGCTACCTGACCACAAGCCTAACCCACAGCCCGTATCCTTATCCCAAAAAAAAAAAAAAGGGTTGGCCCATGACATAATAGGAAGCCTTTTCTCTTAGGATCTGCATGCTTATGCCCTCATCACCTTTTCTATTCCATACTTGTCACTTACCTTGTTGCTTTGTTTTGGAGGTACCAATGGCCAACCCGCTTGACATGGCTTCCTTGACTGCACTTGTGACCAAACTCCTTAAGAAGCAAGAAGAGCATTTCCAGGCTATCCTAGCTGCTCAGCAAGCCCAATTCGAGGAATAAAGGCATTCATTATTAAGGAAGTTTGGGCTATGATTAACTAGGCCAGCCTTAACCATCCTAACCTAAACTTTATCTTGAACTAGTCCAATCCTAGCCCAAATTTGATTCAAACCAACTCATATCTAAGGAAGTTTTCTCTTATCTAAACACTAGATTGCTCCTTGAGAAACTTGAAGCCATGGAAAAAACCATCAAAACCCTAAAGCACCACAATGATTTAATTGATGTGGAAAGTTTAACCTTATTTCCTAATGCCAAGCTTCCTCCTAAATTCAAAATGCCTAAGCTAGAAAGATTTGATGGAACCACTTACCCCAAGAGCTATCTAAAGATATATGTGGGGGTAATGAAACCTTTAGGAGTTAGCAATGAGCTCTTTTCTCAATTATTCCAACAATCACTAACCATTGTTACCAGGAGATGGTTCCTTTCACTAGACAAAAGTAAGAAAAGGACATGGGATGATATATGTTGCGCCTTTGTCGAATAATATCATTATAACAGTGAAGTAGATGTCACTAGGCATGACTTGGAAACTACCAAGCAGCTTACAGAGGAGTCCTTCTCTATGTTCTTTACACAGTGGAGAACTAAAGCTGCTCAAATGCTAACCAGACCAATAAAGCAAGAACAAGTGGATATCCTTGTCAAGAATCTACTTGCAACCTACTAAGCCCACTTGTTAACCCAATACCTACCCACTTTCAAAGCTTTGGTTGCAACTACATCAAAGATTGAAGAATCCAAAGTGCATCATTTCAACCTGAATTCCTCACCACCAACCCGAGCAGTGATGAAGAACCCGAACTCAATTCAACCCCACCTTACCTTAGCCCCAAGTGGCATGACATGGAAGAGTTCAAGTTCAGCTAATCTAACCTATCTAAGATTGAAATCCAAGTCTAAGTTTGAGTCTAAGTCCCAAATCTCAAAGTTTGAGTCTAAATTCGAGTCTGTGTTTGTCATTTTATTTTCTTTTTCATGTATTTTTTGTCAATTATGTCGATCCCTTTTTATTATCTTGTAATAAAATTTTCAATTGTAATAAAACATCCACATCTTTTTTAATTATTTGTGCACTTGTCTTTCTTGTTTAAACATGGATGAGCTTTGAAAAAAAATGAAGAAGAAGAAGAGAAAAAGAAAGAAAAAAAAAGAGAGAAAAAGAGAAATGAACAGTCAATTAAATCCACCGCAGCTAGCACATATTGGAATTAAGGTGCTATCAACAATTGCTCCCAACCAAAGAAGGGTAAGAAATAGATCTCTCATCAAATAATTGAAGCACAAAATCAAATGATACACCTCAACAAAGGGTGACAAGATTCATCAAATCCAAAATTCAAAGGTTAGAGCTCCTCAAAATGAAGAAAAGCAGCAAATCATAGTGGAATGTTTTCTCCTAAATTTCATTAATCCAAGCTCGCTAAGTTGAAAACCTAAAAGGATGGCTGTCTAAAAAAAAAAAAAAACACATCCTAGTCATCTTCCTTTGTATCATTCAAAGTTTGTCAAATCATCTTTACTCAATCCATCTCGTCTTATGTCTTCAAAGTCATCATTCCTCACTAGCTTGCTCAATCTCTAAAGTGATATTGTCTTTTATACCCTTATCTTATAGTGGGGGCATATCCTTCTAAGTCATCATTATCTTTTGTTAATCCATCTTTTCACTTAGCTCAAAAAGCTTAGGCACAATCTCTCACATTGCTAGTCTATCATGTTCCTATTTCCCATTAGGAGTATGATCCCTAAGTTATCTTTTATCATTAGTCCTTCAGCCACTCCTTAGGGCACTTCCTTTCATCCAGTCTATCATCTACATTCAAGCCAACAAAGTGTCACTCTAAATGTCTCTTCAATCTCAAAACAACAAGGTTAGCTTGGCTAGTTCTTTTTCATGAATCATGCTACAGATAGCAAAATCATACAACCTCCCTAATCCATTTCAAAATTTCCAACCTGCCTTTAAACCATTCCCCAACTTCAAAATGTGTTATTCCATCTTTTCAAGTTCAAGCCTTGTACCACTCTTTCCTTGGCAAAGTCTCATCATCTTCTAAGAGCCAAGCCCATGAGTAGAACTAAAGATTGTGAGTCTTTTAAGACTTATCATCCTTAAAGGTAGCTTTCTCTAGTACAACCAAAATCAAGTCATGTATTGCAAAGCTTAAAAAAAGGCTTGATCCACTCAAAGCCCATTCATTCCATGTCTCATTGGCAAAATCTCATCATCCTTGAAAAAACCAAGCCTCTTTGCAAAATCTCATCATCCTTGAAAAAACCAAGCCTCTTTGGCAAATTACATCACCTATAAAGTCCAATTGAGTCAATGGCTACCAACTATATGATGGACAAGAAAATCATATGCAACTATGACAAAAGGCAAATCCTTGTCCATAAGCCTACGATATCCTTATGACCAAAGCCCGGAACACTATACCTAAGATAAAAGCAACCATCTTCCAAAGAGGTCTAAAGCACCCCTGTAAAATAGTCCAAGCCCAAAAGCCTTTACCATGAAGCCCAAATCCAAAAGTCTTTACCATGAAGCCCACTTCCCAGGAATCTTCACCTTAAAGCCCAAACCAAACCAAAAGAAAAAACTTCACCCTAAAGCCCAAGCCCAAAAGCCTCACCTTGAACCCCAAATCCAAAAGCCTTCACCTTGAACCCAAGCCCAAAAGCCTTTACCATGAAGCCTAAACTAAGAAGCTTTCACCATGAAGCTCAAGCCTAAAAGCTTTCACTATGAAGCCCATTCACAAAAAGCCTTCATTTATGAAGACCATAGTCTCCTCCAAGGCCAAATCTAACCAAGTCTTCCCCAATTAATTTTTTATCCTGACATTTCCTCCAAGCTAAACCTAATAGAGCCTAATGCAGAACTTGACCGAGCCTTCTAAATAAACTCTCCAAAGGTTATAACCTGACCAAGTCGAAGTGCTAAACTTGACTAAGCCTTCCATATGAACTTCTCTGAGGACAAGCCCCATAAGTTAACCTTCCTTAAACCTTCCAATCTAAATCATCTCTAAAGACCTGACCATCCTAATCAAGGTCTCCAATCCAGCCTCAAACCAAATCTTCTCTAAAGTCAAACCTATCTAAACTGAATAGCCCAATCTTTTCTAAGACTATACCTTGCTTGACTTTCCAGAATGACTTTTCCTAAGCCAAACTGATAGCCATTGACTAACCAACCTCATATCTGACATGCCCACTTTACCTCTGGGCTAACCAATCAACCAAAAACCAAATGACCAAACCACTTTCCTCTATCATTCTAAAGTGGGTACACATCCCTTCCAAATATTCACCTTTCTGAAATGGAGGCATCTTTCTCCTAAAGATCAACACTTTTATATCAAGACTGACCCTTCACAGGTTCAAGGTATCAGATCATTACATAATTATCTAGTATTTTTTACATTGAACAGGATCATGAATCAAGGCAAATTGTCAAAACTCTCAAAAAAAGATAAGATCATCATCATTATTCCTACCAAACAAGATCACCACTTTATTGATTCCTACTAAACAGGGCCGTCTTCTTTCCTATCAGATAGGATCATCATCATCATTCCTACCAAACAAGATCACCACTTTATTGATTCCTACCAGACAGGGTCGCTTTCAAGCCTACCAAATAGGGTCACCTTTAAGCCTACCAAACAGGATCATTATCATCATTCCTACCAGACAGGATCACCACTTTGTCGATTCCTACCAAATAGGGTTGCCTTCAAGCCTACCAGATAGGATCATCATCATCATTCCTACTAGATAGGATCATCATCATCATTCCTACCAGATAGGATCATCATCATTATTCCTACCAGACATGATCACCATTTCGTCGATTCCTATCAGATAGGGTTGCCTTCAAGCCTACCAGACAGGATCACCACTTCATCTATTCCTACCAAACATGGTCGCCTTCAAGCCTACCAGACAGATCATCATCATCATTCCTACTAGACAGGATCACCATTTTGTCAATTTCTACCAGACAAGGTCGCCTTCAAGCCTACCAAATAGGATCATCATCATCATTCCTACCAGACAGGATCATATCATCATTCCTACCAGACAAGATCACCACTTCTTTGATTCCTACCAAACAAGGTCGCCTTCAAGCCTACTAGATAGGGTCACCTTCAAGCTTACCAGATAGGATCAACACTTCGTCGATTCCTACTAGACAAGGTCACCTTCAAAGCCTATTGAACACGATCATCATCATCATTCCTATCAGACAGGGTCGCCTTCAAGCCTACCAGACAGGATCATCATCATCATTCCTACCAGATAAGATTGTCACCTTCTTTCCTACTAGACAAAGTTATCATCACTTTTAACTCCTATCAGAAAGGACAATTATCAAATGTTACTAGCCAACAGATCTCCCAAATATACCGAGGGCATCTTCCTTAAAATTCAACCACACTTTTCACCGAAATGTCTAAACTCTATCCTAGATAATAATTTGGTTCCTTTCACCATACCTCATCCATAAATTCACTGTCATCAGAGTCGCCTTTCAGACAAAGACAATTCTGATGAGGGGGCATATGTGAACCCTTAATTTTTAGCATGTGTTTGAACATTAGAAGCACTTAGGCTCGGTAAACAAACCTTCAAAAGTCAAAAACTTTCAAAATGGAAAATCAAAATATTTCTTTTTGACATTTGAACCCTTACAAATCATTTGAGACTGAGTAATGAGTACAATGCAACTAGAATCATGAAAAATGGATAAGAAAAGAGCAAGAACAGGAAAAAACAACAAAACGGGCCAAAATAGGCCCATTACCGCAAAAGCCTACGGCATTGCCGCAAAGGCCTTTGCAGAACCGTAAATGCCTCTACGGCGCTGCAAAGCTCTCTATAGCAACTCCAGTGAAAATCCAATTTTTTGCAATGCTACATTGAAATTTGATGTTTTCTATTCTCCAATCCTCCCCCTATATATAAAAGGTCTCTCCACACTTCAAAACACCAACTTCCAGAGCTTGAAAAGCATTACTTCAAGCAAAACACTTTACATTTGCTCTTTGCTTTGCAAAAAGAGTTGGGGGGTTTCTCCTTAATTCTTACCCAACTAGTTTAAGGCTTTCCGCCCGCCTATTTCAGGCAAGTCTTTTGCCCAAGGCTCATGTCCGCAGCCGAAGGCTAGCCACTAGGCGCCATCTAAGGCTAGTCGTAACGCCATCCAAGGCTAGCCACCACCCGCCGTCAAAGGCTATCTGCCGCCCGCTGAGGCTAGCCGCCACTGCCTGCCATCCTAAGCCAACCGCCACCCACTGTCCAAGGCTAGTTATCACCCACCGTCTAAGGTAAGCTTCTTTTCCTTTAATTCTCTTTTGTCTAAATTTCCTTGCCTCTTTTAGTTAGTTAATTAAATTAATTCATCTAGGTTGCTAGCTAATTAACTCGATAATCAATTAAATTAATTAATTAACTCAACCCTCTTTTAATCAATCAATCAAAACATGATAAAGTGACTAGGCTAAACTAACCCCTTCGCAAGAAAGGAGAACTGCGTGGGTTTTGATTCCCATACAAAGGGATACATTGGCATGCTTGGTTCAGGCATCAAATCCAACTAAAATTAACCAACTCTCTCCCCTATCACCTTCTTCACTTACTTTTATTTTGCTTTCCTTTACTTAATTATTAGGTTTAGTTTGGGGAATGTGTGACTTCCCTAGAACCCATAAGGGCTAGAGGAGGTATCCCCTAAGTTTGGATTTCATTGTAATATTGACTCTCTTTTATTTTGAATTCTAATTGTGTATAAACTTTATGCATTAAATGATCATGCATATTATAAATTGTTCATGCATTTTAATTGTTCATGAAATATATTTTAAGTCACTCTTATATTCATTGGCCAAACTTATTTTATCAAAATAAACTAAAAACCTAGTCTCCGAATCCTCTTTGGTTTTGAGGCTAGTGATCTTTTTTCCTTTGGGTAATAATTGGAGTCAAATGGATTTTTTCCTTATATTTTCCTAAATAAAAATAAATTATGGTGGCGACTCCAAGAAATAATTTTCAAACCTATCAAAGATAAGCTTGAGGGCTTCCTCATGAGTTCTTTCCCAAATGAGCATTTCGATTCCCTTTAGCGGATCGGACCGATGCTCGGGCGAGGCCTCACATACCTCCATGTACACCACAATGTCATAGGAGTGAAGCAATAGTCATGACTAACCTACTTAATTATAGTTGTAACATAAGATAACGATTGTGAGAAAATCGCTACTAGCTCTAGGTACATTATAAATGTGAAGGAATAGTTATGACATAACCTAGCTATGCATAATGAAATAAACTCATCTAAACTAGCACCAAATGCTTTCAAACCTTATATTCAACACAAACTACACATCAAACACATAATACATGGGTTATGGCCAGAATTTAGGTGGCTCTAATACCACTTGAAGGAAACACTTACCATATGAACAATTTGGTGTAGAAATATGTGCAGAAGGTGTTTTTATTTTCTCTAAATTCACGGTCATAAAGAATTCTTCACAAGGATACAACCAAATTTTGACCAAAACACATAATGCAAATACCAAAAGGGTAATGGTAAATAGATTTACCTCTCAAAATACAATATAAAATCTAGCTTTCAGTATTGAGCGCCCCAAATGTGATGCCTGTAATCAATCCATAAAAGCACCACTTAATCAAACTTACCCTTAAAATAGGTTTGCTTTTTAGTCACTTGCCTTATGGCCTGAAATGACCAAGTCATCCTCATATTTAGGGAAACTCAAATAAGGATCTTATGGAGACTAGGTGTTTGGTGTTGCTTTCTTGACCTTTCAATGCTAACCCATAAAACAAATTAGCGAACTAAGAAATGGAGAAGCTTGAAACTTGTACAAGCTTCAATCCATTTCTTACTTTGGCGAAGGCAAGTATTCATGCATAAGGAATTTATCAAAACCAAATGCAAAATGTAATCATAAGAAAGAAATGGGATGAGAAAGAAGAAGAACACTTGGATTTTGCACTTCTTTCATTTTCTCTCTTAACTCTCTCTCTCTAAAACTTTTGGAAGATCAAACTCTTAATGGAAAATTCTATATTTTTCCACTCACATAAGAGTTTTCAACTCACTCTTCACCTTAGCCCATTTAATCCTCTACTAAGTGTATCAGGTAAACATAATAGGAGACAAAAGCTAATAGGTGGATTGATAATATTAAATTCATATCCTTCACTACCTTGTGAAGGGTTGCATGGCTTGATTAAGGTAAACCATTCTAAAATTAGATAAAGACATGGTTAGAGCTTGATTAACAAAAAGGCTAAAGATGATTAATGTGCTTAATAGAGAATCTCTACATTCTTTACTAGCCAAGCCCATTCAATTTAGGGTTTAGGGATACAAACCCCTAAATGCCTTTTGCCATTTACACCAAACATTCAACAAATCTTTTAATTTAGTCCTTCTTAAGCTAGAAACCTTATAAACTTAATTACGAGCTTTGTCTAATTATCTTAATTACTTAATTATGTAATACCTAAAATTTCCCTAGCCTATTAGAGTCAGTAATGGTGACATTATAATGTTCATCTACTATACCATTCAAAGCCTTTCTAGCACATTAAGAATCATAAGAATACCATAAGAAGTAATTTTAATGAATAATGTGACAAAAAGTAAAGAATGTAATCAATCTTGATAAGCACTTTTATGATAAAATGAAAGTCAAATTGAGTTTGACTTAATGTGACTGCATTAATTATTTATTTGAAATGTGAATCTTAAGTGCTAGAGAATGGATATTAGTATGTCCTAAGTCATTGGGAGATAATAATAGTAATATGAGAAGTTGATTTCAATCAAAGTTATAATGGTACATTAGAAGTCAAACATAGTTTGACCCAATCAGTCTACATCATTTACATACTTGAACCATGCTATTGAAGGGCTAGAAAATGTGCATTATAAAGTGAATAAGATTTATTTAGTAATGTCTAAAGTGTGTAGTGATATTAAAAGATAGAAATATGTATATTAAAGTGAAAGAAAAGAAATAGAAAATCTATTAAGTTACTAAATTTGAAATGTACATATATGAGCTTATTAATGGGCTTTTGAACACCAATAGCTCAAACCACTTGGATGGCCAGCCCATTGAGTCCGTGGTTTGAAGAACATAAATTCTCTAATGTTAGAATTGGTTAGCCAAGAGACAATTTGATGTTGGAAGAGCTAGCCACAAAATTTGACTAAGAAGCCACTAAAATTGACTAAGTCAAATCCTTAAGCAACTTGAATTCTTATCATTCCTACATAAAAGTCTGGACACATTTTTAGTATCTCAATACCATATGATGACTATCACCAAATTAGATGAAATCCTAGCCATCCAATCGAATTAGATCATAATCATCCATTATGACTAAATCCTAACCGTTGGAGTAAGCTTGATCAAATCCTCACCATTCAACCTGTATATATATATAATGTAAAATGAGTAAACTGCCAATTTTCCTTCGGCAGTAATTAGTATTATTGAGTATAAAGAAATGTATATAATGTATATATAATTGTAATTATAGCTCTAGAACTCCGCAATATTACACCTTGTACCTGTATATTTTTTAATATTCAGTTATGTGTTATTGGGTTGAAATATTGTTATTAAGTAGAATCCTTTGGTATAATATTACTTTTATGAGATAATTGAAATAAATGAGTTATTGGGCCAATGTAACTTTTTTTATTATTGAGAATTAATTGGATCTGCTTAACTTGTATGGGCCCATAGCCCTTACAGTTTTGGGTTTTCTGTTGTGTGTTTCTGTTAAGCTTACTATGGGCACTAGTAGCCACGTGCATTTTCTATGTCCTAGTGCCGGTCACGTGCCCTCGAGTTCGAGGCATATATATATATATATATGTGTGTGTGTGTGTGTGTGTGTGTGTTGTGAGCATCATTGCCTCAACAAAGAATCTCAACAAATCAAAGTTACCCAAGGTAAGAAATTGTAATACCTAAGTTTTCATAGCTTATTTTGATTACTACTAATGTTAAAAGAATAGATTTTTAGGTGTTAGCCTAGTAAAGGAAATGAAAGGGAATCGGTTAGGAGCATTGTGGTGCCATTGGGAATGTTTGCATAATTCATGACCTTATCATGACTAACTATGTTTTTATGAATTAAATTGAGCTCTTATAATAACTAATGTCATGTAAAAAGAAGTTAAGGAACATAAATTTAAGAGTTATAGTGAAAGGAAAGAAGGAAATGTTATAAGGAAAATTTCTAAGTTGTTAATGGGCATATGGACTTGTTAACGGGCCTTAGAGTAGCAAAGGCCCAAACCCAATACAAGAGGCCCAAGAAGTATAGGACACCAAAAGACATAAGCTTAAATGTTTGGCCCAAGAGATAGAAATATATATTGTAGAATGGTGAGTCATAGGATCTTAACTAATTGGCCACATATATTGACTAAGTCAAAATCAAAAATCAAGTTAAACTCTCACTTTTCCTACATATGGGTCTAGGTTTACTTTGAGCACACCAATGCTTCATGATGATCATCATCTTTGTAAAGAGAATCCTAGCCATCCAACTAGCAACAATCTTAGCCATTCATTGAGATCAAATCCTAACCATTAGATGAAGCTTGATGAATCCTCACCATCCAACCTGTTACATATATAAGCAAGACTATGTTGAGAAATCATCCTTTTTATTTCTCTCTACACTAAAATCCTACACTAAAGAAAGAAATTCTCTCTACCCCACTTGCAACAAAAACCTTGTGGATTAGAGCTAACTAAGGTGAGAAATTACATTTATCTATTCTTTTTACACTATAAGATTAATTTTAGTGTTTTAGATGCTTGGATATTTCTTCCACACCATTGAGGGAATTTGGCCATGGTAGATAAAAAGTCCCTATTTTCTAATTAAGTATACCTATGGCTATTTTAGATAGAGAAGAGTGGATTAAAGGTGTTAGAATGACTTTTGAGAACATGATTTAAAACTTAGAAATCTTAGAGGCATGAACACAGTCAAAAGAGGAACTTGATGTTCTAACATTGGATAATGATAATTAAGTGATCATATATGTCATGAGATATGCTAATCTCACATTTCTTTAACTAATTCAAAGATTTGATAAGGAATTAGAGATTTTCCCCAAACTTGACATGAATGGGACAAGTTTGGGTTTATGTGAATAAAAGTAAATTTACTCAAATTAATTGGTGAGAATTAATTGCCTAGGTATTAATTTGATGAATCTCTAGTCAATTTGAGATTTGAAAGTGAAATTGATAGTTTTCCCCAAATTCTAAGGTTTATGGAACAAATTGGGAATTTGGAAATGTAGACTTGGAATCATGAAATTGAATGAAGAATTCAACTTGACGATGTTTAAAAGTAATAATAAAGTATAAGCACATGTATGACATAATTGGTATATCCCTATTATAAGTAGAAGTAGTAGAACAAGTGAAAAATACAATTAGTAACACCATTAGTTACTAATTAATGTGTCATTGACATGTTATGGGTGTGGAATTTCTTGGAATCACAAAATTGAATGAGCAATTCAACTTGAAGATGTTTAAAAGTAATAATAAAGTATAAGCACATGTATGACATAATTAGTATATCCCTATTGTAAGTAGAAGTAGTAGAACAAGTGAAAAATACAATTAGTAACACCATTTGTTACTAATTAATTTGTCATTTACATGTTATGGGTGTAGAACTTAAAAGCAAGGGCAAAGAAATTGCTCAAGACCGAGAAGGACCTTGAACTAATCAATAGGAGCAAAGGAGTTGAGGTGAGTACTTGGTAATATAATGTAATCAAGCCTTTTTCCTTGCAACCATTGTTGAATTATTATTTCTTAATGTATAACCAAAATGACATTTGATATGTTTATATGGTTGCCTATTGGTTGATAAACCCCTTGAGAACCCACATCTTCCTTGTGTGATGTAGACTGTGATGGACCTTTTGCTTAGGTTCCATATTTGTTCAATAATAAGAATGATTGATATATCCATATACTTTCTAATGAATTCCCATTATGGACCTTGAATATGCCTTTTATGAATACCCATAACTAAGCAGAAATCCTCTCTAATGTGAGGAAAGACATCAAACCTTATGCACTTGGTATAAACATATGGGTAGGGCGAGAGTACTCGACCTCTGTTAGGGGGGAACGCCTAACCGCAAGGCCCGATCAATCTTGCATAATGTGACATATGTGAGTGAGCGAGGCTTAGGCTGCCACTCTTTAACATTTATGTGTGTGAAGCTTTTTGCTTCTAAAACAATATTATTTCTGCTAAAATGCATTCAAGAATTCAAAATGACCAATTTTGATTAACATCACCCCTTACTATCTTGAGAAAATCCAAGCGATGATTTATTTACATTGTCTTTATGTCAAATTATATTATTATGTACTCATTGAGCTAGTCTCATCCTGTAGTTGTTTATGATTTTCTAGGTTAAGGTGTCCCATTAGCAAGGTAACACCGAGCTACACTTCTCGCTTGGGACTTGCTAAAGTGTTATTTTGTCTTGCTATGTCATTTTGATGATAAACAATCTAAAGCTCCATGGTATCTTAAGGCATAGTGTTAAAGTATGTTATTTTGAAAAATATTGTAAACAATTAATAATACTTGTTATGTGTATGCAATTGTACTAGTAAGTAAGAATATGTGGATAACATTAGTTGTTACTTATGAATGATGTTCCAATCATGATTATGAGATGGCACTAGAATATTATGGTTATGAATAAATTATTGAAGTAATAATGAGAAATGGTAGAGAATGTATATGGTTCCAATCTTAGGAAAGATTGCAAAATGGGATGTACATAAGGGGTTAATAAGATTAATGGTGTTTTATGTGTTTAGGTGACCTTAAGTCTCCCTAAACTCTAGGACAGTCACAGTCTAGAAATTGGATCATGAAAGAAATTATAATCATCTTCTTTATTCATTATACTAAACATGATTTGGGTACTATAGTTGTAAAAATCTTCCTTTTCTTTTATATATAGAATTTGGCCAACATAAGAAAGTGGTAAGAAAGTGTTCTAAACTTCATTTGAAGGTATGTAATGCTATTTTAGATGGAGGAAAATAATTTAGAAGTGTCAAAGAACTATAGAAACTTGATTTAAGACTTGAAGGTCTTAGTAGCATGAATTTAGTTTAAAAGGGAACTTGGTGTTCTATTGCTAGATATTGATAATTGAATGACCACATAGGTTTTATGTTATGTTAATTTCATATTTCTGTAACTAATTTGAAGATTTGATGAGAAATTATAAGTTTTTCCAAATTTGACCTAAGTGGGACAAGTTAGGGTTCTTATGAATAAGAGTGAATCAATTCAAAATAATTGGTGAGAATTGATTGCCTAAGTGTTAATTTAATAAATCTATGATCAATTTGAAGATTTAATGATAAATTAATGGTTTTTCCCAAATTTAGGGTTTATGGACGAATTGGAAATTTTTAGAATTGAACTCAAATTCATGAAATTGAAGGAGGAATTAAACTTCAGAATGGTATAACATGAATTGTATAATGTTAATTTCAAAATTCAATTGATAGAAATAATTTTCCCCGAATTTAATGAATTAGGTTCATTTATTGAATTGAAAGCTGAAAGTGGAATTAATCCCATTGAATATTGGAAATTGTTTAAATTAGTTCTAATTAAGTAATATGAAGTTGGAAGAGGAAATTGAGAGGGAAGGAATTATCTTTCCTTTAGTGAATATATTTGGCATTGAAAAACAACTAAGGGATAACGTTAAAATTAGTGGCTAGTATATATATAGTGTGTCTTGACCTTAAAATTTATAAGTTAGTACTACAATGAATAAGATAAAAGTGTTAACAAATTAAGCTAAATTTAAACTAATGTCATAACAAGGATGTGATTAATGTGTAATTGAAATGCAAGTGTGTAAAATCTAAAGACAATGACAAGGACAAAGATACTGTCCAAGAGTGTGAGGAGCACTACTAGCATCAAAGTTAAATATAAATAGGAGCAAAGGAGTCTAAGGTGAGTACTTAATAATATAATATAACATGTGTCATATTCTATGAACCATTATTAATGAAATCATTTTCATTGAATACTCCAATTCCATGTTGATTATGAATTGCCTATTGAATATGATGTTTCTTTATGGCATTTAGCCATTACGAGCCCTTTCATATTGATTTCACAATATGACCATTGATGAGAACTATTCTTATATTGGCATATTTTCTATAGAATTTCCTATTATGAATTCCTTATAAACCTTTTATTGATGCCTATTGATAAGCAGAAATACCCTTCTGATGTGGGGTAATGCATCAGACCTTGTGGGCTTGGTATAAGCCTGCGGGTAAGGGGAGAGTACCTAACCTCTATTAGGGGGGATGCCTAATCATAAGACCTAATCAATCTTGCATAATGTGATGCATGGGAGTGAGTAAGGCTCAGGCTGCCACTCTTTAATTTATATGTGTAGGAAGCTTTACGCTTCCAAGAAAATATTATTTTTGCTAAAGATATTGTTTTTATCTTAAATGAGAAATTGATTCATAATAACCATTTTGATTAACGTCGCTCCATTGTCATAATGAGCCCATCCTGATAAGGACCCACACATTCACCTCATATTGTATTATTATGTACTCACTGAGCTTTGTCTCATTCCTTAGTTGTTTAAATTTTTCAGGTAAAGTTGATGAGTTAGCAAGGTAAATTTCAAGCCTTATTCTTCCACTTAGAAGTTGCTATGCTAATTTCAAGTATTGTGAATCTTGGTTATATGACTATGAAGACCATTATTTTAGAGCTCCATGGTTTTCGAAGGTTTAGTACTAAAATGTTATTAGATTTATATTTATTGTAAATTGTATTGTAATTACTATTATAATCGTGTATTAAGTAATGAATATTTGAATAATAACATAAAATACAAATTTGGTAATTTTACAAGTTGAGCACATAAATGGTATTAGTAAGTAAGCATTTGGTAATTGTAAGGTCTCGCCCGAGTATTGGTCCGATCTGCTAAAGGGAATTAAAATACTCATTTAGGAAAGAACTCATGGAGAAGCCCTCAGGCTTATTTTTGATTGATTTGAAAATTGTTTTTAGAGTCAACACCTTAATTTATTTTTATTTGGAAAAATATAAGGAAAAAACCCATTTGACTCCAATTATTATCAAAAGGAAAAAAATAACTAGCCTCGAAACTAAAGAGGATTTGGAAACTAAGTTTTCGATTTATCTTAACAAAATAAGTTAAGCTAATTAATATAAGAGTGATTTAAAATATGTTTCATGAACAAATCAAAATGCATGAACCATTTATAAAATGCATGATCATTCAACTCATCTGTTTCAATAATAAAGTAAAAAACAAAGCTAAAGTATGAAATAAGAGAAAGTTAATATTACAATAAAATCTCAAACTTAGGGAATACCTTCTCTAGCCCTTATGGGTTACAGGGAAGTCACACATTTCATAAACTAAGGCTAATAAGAAAGTAAAAAAAAAAAAAAACAAAATAAAAGCAAGTGAAAAAAGTGTTAGAGGGGGAAAGTTAGTTTTAATTGGATTTGATGCTTGAACCAAGCATGCCTTTGTATTCCTTTAAATGGGAATCAGAATCCACGCAGTTCTCCTTTCTTGTGAAGGCGGTTAGTTTAGCCTAGCCCTTGTATCATGTTTTGATTGATTGATTAAAATAGTTTTGAGTTGATTGATTTAACCAATTAATTACCAAGTAGGGTTAATTAAGTCAAATATAGAGTTAATTAAGTCAAATTCTAATTAACTACCTTAACGAATCAAGAATTAGGCAAGGAGCCTTAGAACACAAAACCTAAGGAGGGAAACAATAAATAAAATAAAAAAAAAGGAAGAGAAAAAGGAAAGAAACTTACCTCGGATAGCGGGCGACGACTAGCCTTGAATGGCATGGCAGCTTGCCTTGGATGACAAGCGATGACTTGCCTCGAATGGCAGGCAGCGACTAACCTCAAATGGCATGATGGCTTGCCTCAGATGGTGGGTGGTAGCTAGCCTCGAACGATGGACATGAGTTTTAGGCAATAGACTTACCTTGAACAAGCGGATGAAAAGCCTTTGACTTATTGGATAGGAATCAAGGAGAAACCCTCAACTCGCTTTGCCAAGCAAGGAGCAAATGCAAAGTGAAAGAAAAGAAAAGCTTTAGAACTAGAGTGGTTTGCTTAATGCAAAGGCTTTCAAGCTCCCAAAGTTGATGATATGAAGTGTGAAGAGGTCCTCTATATATAGGGGGAAGATTAGAGGAGGAAAACACTAAAGTTCCAATGTGGAATTGCCAAAATAAGAGAATTCACCGAAGTTGCCGCATAGGATTCTACGGCAATGCCGCATAGACCTATGCGGCAACAGGCCTGTTTTTGCCAGTTCCTGCTCGTTTCTCGTCCGTTTTTGCTCATTTCTCATATGTTTTTCACGATTCTACTTGCACTGTATTCATTACTTAGTCCCAGATTATTTGAAGGGATTCAAATGTATTTTCCCATTTTGAGAGTTTTCAGCTTATAGAGGTTTGTTTACCGAGCCTAAGTGCTTATAAGAGTCAAACGTATATTGAAAGGCAAAATTAAAGGTTCACAGTAGTATATAAAATGATAAACTAGTAATGGACAATAAGGAAAGGTAATCATGTCCCAATCTTGGAAAAAGGTTCAACATGGTAAATGGTAAAGAATTATAAGTCAAACGGGATTCTATAGGGTTTAGATAACTTTATGTCTCCCTATATCATAAGATCATCATGGCTTAATAAGTGGGTCATGACAAATTAAATACTATAATTAATAATCAAGGTATCTAAGTCCAATCAAGTAGTACTCTATTGTGTATGACTTTCTATATTTACGTCTAATTACCAATGGGATATGATATTATCCAAAATATCGTGAGGCAAACTTTCTCCATCAATCAAGAATCCCCTTTCTTGACTAGTTCCCATAAATCATGGTTGACCCTTAGCATTGGATGCCATGACTACCTAATTAGAAATGAATGTCAAGCTAGTTACCGACATTCCATGCACCTTGATCATAATTACCATGTACTCGAATCCCTTCATTAGAAAATCCCAATCTAGACTAGTGTCATGTTTAATGTCAAACCCTAATACCATGATCATATGATGACATCTCGGTACTAGTTCTTGATATAATATATTTCAATCAGAAACCCATTCTAGTTAATCTTTAATTACTCTAGCCAAGGACTACATATCAAGAATGACCAGATGGCATAGGACCTTAATCTCGTTTACTCAAGACAATGAAGCCCATCTTGGCTAACCTTATATCTCTATATATAACTAGCTAAGGCCATTGTATGTCATATGCCGGTGTGTGGCTAGCCCTGCCATATAAGCAGTAACAAACCTTAACCTCTTATATACAAGATGCATGTCCCCTCAAGTCTAAGGACTATATGTATAAATATGATCAGGATGACAACATATTGACAAATAGTAAATCCTATGATAGTTATCATCTTGCATCACAGTTTGACCACTAATCCAATGAGTGCCCACATATTTGTCTTGACATCCTAGTCAAGAGGCTTGTGACTCGCCACTTCCCTTCCATTAGTAACCCATACCAACTAGGAAGACAATTAGAAGTGATGGTCATTCCAGACTAGCATGGCCCAAGCAAAAAATCCTACGACCATGAGCAGTTTAAAGCACTTGTGCTAGTTTGAACTGTCAGCTCATTCTCCTCAACCGAGAACCCTTCATCTAACAAGTAGTTTAAGGGCTATATTCCTTATTATGAGCAAAGAGAATATATAAATGCTCTATGGGGATAATCGATTATAGAATCACTGTGCTAGTTTGGCCTTAGGACACACTATGCTAACAACATATAAAATTCAATTAAATTTCATATATTTAAGTTGTGTATTTTCAAACATATCTACTTGAAAATTCATTTATAAATGAATCACGTTTTTTATCCATTTGTTATAAATTGGTCGTAATTAATAAATTTTATAATTTTTTTTGCATATTATTTATTAATTTTTTCATAAAATAAAAGAGAAAAATATAGTGAAACTAAAAAGAGGAAAAAATTAAAATTATTAACTAAGATAAAAAGAAAAATTAAAAATTAAAATTTGAAGAGTTCATTAATTAGATTTAAAAAATACATAATATTTATATTTAAAAATTAAGGTGTTTTTTATTTATGTGGAAGATGCCGCGGTAAAGAAACTCACTCGTTACTCCATAAATCCGGGTCGAAAATCAAACGGGCATAAATTAGGAAAAAAGTAGGACAAGAGATGGTTTCTTTGAGTAGTTTAAGCATAGGCATTGGTAAGCCCAAATTCACATACCCCAAGAATACTTTTAATTTTACTCGGTTCTTCTCCAACACCAAAACCTCTTCTCTTTCGTTGTCTTTGCTAGTGGCAGTAAGACCTGTTTCTTCTTCAATGGCTTATGACAAGGAGCTCGCTGTCGCTAAGAAGGCCGTTTCTCTCTCTGCTCGCCTCTGCCAGGCATGGCTTTTTCTCTCTTTCTATTCTAGTCTACCCAGACATATTGGGTCTGTCTCTGCTGTTCATTATTCTTAGCTGTATTGGTCTATTGTGAACTTTGAATTGCAGATCGTTATTTGAGCGCGACCCGGAACGTCAATTTGTTATTTGAGTAATAATATTGTTCTTGATTTTCTAATTCTTTTTTGCTTTTGTTTTTGTTTGTGGTTTATTTAATTTAAGTTTAGAAGATTATAAAAAAGTTGTGTTTCCAACAATTACCCATCTAAAGCAGTTACTGAGAGTGCAAAAGTTAGTGGGCATAATCAGTTATTTGCTTTCTTGTACTTCATGTGGTGCAAATTGGTTCATGTGGTTGGTTCAATTTTTGGAATTCAGGCTTAGCTGAGTTGTGTGTGACCAAGTATAGGTGCATCAGGATTCTCATAGTTATTACAAAATTCTAACCCAACCACTGATGGGAGTACTCAGCTAGCAGTTAAAACTTTCTTGCATTTTTGTCTCAACCAAGAGTAGATTGGCTTTGCAACCTCAAAAATGAACCTGGAAAGTTAGCCTCCATCTTTCTATAATACGAAGATTATATTTTTGCATGATTTTACTTGTATCATTTGATAAATGACAAGTTAAGTGTCATTTATACATTTAGCTATGTTTAATTTCCTGTTGCATCTGCTACTAGGAAATATGTTTTGTTATATGAAAGCTTATTCCATGTATTTTAACTTTTCCTTGCTCTTCAGAAAGTGCAAAAAGCTCTATTGCAATCAGATGTCCAATCAAAATCAGATAAAAGTCCTGTCACAGTTGCTGATTATGGTTTGTTGTCACTTGTCAAGCATTCTATTCATCCATATTTGCTTTTTCTGTTACTACTTGAAGCTGTGTGTATCTTTTGATTGGTAATAAAGTTCATTCTTTTCAATAGCATCATAATTTGAAAGCAGGGAGTTCATTTTATTTGCCAAAAATTTAGACAAGTAGCTCTTAATTCTTCTCTAAAAGGAAAATTTACTTTGCAAATGCACCATGTTCATTCTTTATAATTTCAGTCAAGATAATTTAGTGAAAATTTGATGGCATTATCTACTTTGTAATTGTAAGATATAATTGGCAAGACATGACTATATTTATTCTCACCTTTCACATGGTTTGCTTTAACGAAATGAGATCTATCAGTTATCAAATTCTTTGAAATATTGACCAGGGATTTTAAAAGTTACTTGTTGTACGACAGTATTTTGAAGGGGTATTTTTTTTTTCTGTTATTTTTTTTTTTTGTGATTTTAAAATTGCAGGATAATAATGACATTTGACCCAACAATGTGCAAAAAGCCTGTTACCAAATTGGCAAATTCAAAAGTTAATTTCTTCAATTTTTTTTGGTTTATAAATTAAGCTTGCCATCAATTTTGAATATTGTTATTTCGCTCTTTGAAAATTATTATTATTATTATTATTATTATTATTATTATTATTATTATTATTATATTTAATGTGTTTGTTAAAACTAGAAAATTGTAATATGCTCTCAACATATACTCTCTCCGTCCAAAAAAGGTTATCCATTTTCTTTTCTCACACAGTTTAAGAAAATATCATTAATTGTTTGCCAACTCATAAATTTTATTATATTTTTTTACTTATACTCCTTACATATACTCATTTATTACTATCTTTATTATTAATTTTGAGAATACACAAGTACTATACCTTTTGATTAATAAATATAAAATAGATAAATACCTATATCTATGTTTAGAGTGTGCAAGTATTTTGGGACATCCTAAAATAGAATAATGGACAACTTCTTTGGGACGGAGGGAGTAGTTATTTCATATGTAAAAAGTAGAAATATGTTGTGTATTTAGTTAAATATTTGTTAAACTTTGAAGTTTTGTCATTTTTTCAAAAATCCTGCATTCATGCAGATGGTGTACCATGCTTATGGTTGGTCCATCATCGTGATATGCACTGGTTACAATCTACTCAATTGTATTATGACATAGAGCTACATTTATTGCAATTTATTTGTATGAATATTAAAAATGTTGTACAATCTTGAGGTGTTCTGTTTTACTGCCATTTTCGCCATTGCTTTAATTATTAAAGCGAAGTGATGTGAATCTTTTATGTTGTAGATGACTTAAGTGCTTTTCAGCACTTCTTTTAGATTTTAGGTTTGATAATCTTTAACTAATAAATCAACTTTAACTAACTGCCATTCCTTTTTTTAACACTTTTATTAATTGCAGGCTCACAAGCACTAATTAGTTTTGTGCTACAGAGGGAGCTTCCTTCTGAACCATTTTCATTGGTGGCTGAGGAGGTGAATGGATGATATATATATATATATATATATATATATATATATATATATATATATATATATATATATATATATATATATTGTTCCTGAGACAAACAGGAATATTTTTCTTTTCACCAACTGAATTATATTGCGTAATTTTTCTGGAATATCTCTAGGATTCAGGAGATCTTCGTACCAATGATGGCCAGGAAACTCTAGAGCGCATTACAAAACTTGTTAATAATATCCTAGCTAGTGATGGATCATATGGTGTCTCTACTTTATCCACTGAAGATGTGCTAAAGGCCATTGACTCTGGCAAAGCTGAAGGTGGTTCTCATGGCAGACATTGGGTCTTGGACCCCATAGATGGTACTAAAGGGTGAGCTTAAAACTTGAAGATTATTAAAAATATTATTCATTGAAGAATATTACCTTTGCTAAGTAGGCAGCTGATTTGTCAATAATTATTTCTATATGGCATTTACATGAATCTAGTTAACAAAGATGGTATTGTTTTAATAATCCGACCCAATTTATTGTTTGGACTAGTCTAATTAGGAACCAAACATGTGAACTGCTTAGTCTCGTTTGGTTTGATTTTTTTTTTTTTTTCCATTTTCAATTTTTCTTAAAATTAGTTTTCTGATTTTTTTTTTAATTTTCTTTGACTTCTTTTTAATTGAGTCAAACCAGTTGAACCGGTATGACTAGCCAATTGATCAGATGGCAGTTTGATTTTAAAAGCACTGAAAGATTCTTGCCACTAAATGGTTTAAGGCTAACAATTATTTAACTTTATTAAGAGTTGATTTCTGGGGAAAAAAAAAAAAGAAAAGGTACAAGGACTTGCTTGATCAATATTATAAAGACTTTTATTGCAGTTGAACAGGCTGATTATTACCTACAGTGAGTGCATGCTTGTGGAATGATGAGAATAAATTCAAAAAAAGGCTGGTGTCTACCATTGTAGCACCTGATGGTGGTCATTTAAATTAGTTACCATGTCTTTCTGTGCTTCCATGTCATATATCTTTTCGTTAAATTATTTTATCTAGCTATCATTTTTAACATATTTGGTTGAGACATACATTTTTGGACTTGAAGACAACTTTTGAAAATGAAACAAATTGATATTATGAAACTAAATGCCTAGTACAACTATGTAAGCTAGATTTATCATTTAGAACATAAAAACCAAATCTAAAAGCATGATTGATTCTGTATTTGGGTGATACAAGGGTTAGGTTTAAGCTTGTCCATTGCCAAAGTAGATGAAGCACAAAACTAATATAGCAGAGCAGGCTAATCTGGCTTGAGAAAACAAGTTGATGATCAATTTTGAGTATTATGGTAGGTGAGGGATTACTGCAATTTTATGTTCTTGGACTTTTTGGGCTTGAGATTAGGGTGCATTTGGGATACATGACCATTCCCTCAAGAGGTGATTTGATGCAACTATGTTATCTTTAGGTGCTTATGATTAAAACCACTGTGATAAAGTAGACTCGCTAATGAATTAGATTGTACAATAGGTTCCTCAGAGGGGATCAATATGCAATTGCTTTGGCATTGCTAGAAGAAGGGAATGTGGTATTGGGTGCCCTGGCTTGCCCAAATCTTCCCTTAGCTTCTATTGGCAGTGCAAGTCAATCTTCCTCCCTTGGTGAAGTTGGTTGCCTTTTCTTTGCTGAAATTGGCGCTGGAGCATATGTGCAATCACTGGATGGTTCTTCAGCAATAAAGGTCAGTACATGAGCAGATTGTCTTTGGGTAATACTTGCACTTCTTGGCACATATATCATATGTTTTTCTACTGCTGCACAGGTGCAAGTCAGTGCAATTGTCAATCCTGAAGAAGCATCATTCTTTGAATCATATGAAGCAGCACACTCTATGCATGATTTGACAAGCTTGATTGCAAAAGTATGATTGCTTTCCCCTTCCTCTACCTCCCTCTCTCTCCCCCTGCCCTCCCACCCAAAAAGAGACATGGATGCAAAATAACATGTATTGTTTAATAATCAGAACAACCCTAACTTTTTAGGTTTTTGCAATTTACCTTGTCTTTTTAATTTTTTTAATTCTAACCTTGGTCCAAATTGGAAGAAAATAATATTATTTTATTATTGATTATAAGGCCAAATTAATCCTTGATCTTGTACTATAATTTCAATTTAGTCCCTAATTTTTATTGTAGTCCTTAGGACCTTTTGACCTTCTAATTAATTAAAAATAATGTATTTCTTTTAATTTTGACATTGGGAAACTGAAAGTATCGTTTTAAATTAGGGTAAAACTGATGAAATTAAAAACTTGTGGTAAAATTGCAAAAGGGAAAAGAGGTTAGGTTTTTTTTTTTTCAGTCAGTTGATATATACACAGACACAGACACACACTTACATATATACTTTGGTTTGTTTCAATATCCTTTAAACATTAATTTGTGAACAGAAACTTGGAGTCAAGGCACCACCAGTTAGAATTGATAGCCAAGCAAAGTATGGTGCTCTATCCAGAGGAGATGGGGCTATATATCTGCGTTTCCCTCGTAAAGGTTACCGGGAGAAGATATGGGATCATGCTGCTGGATATATAGTTGTGACAGGTGTTTTTAAGTAACATCAACTCTCTAGTAGAGCTTGAGAACTCTTGACTTTTTTAATGATTTGAAATTTCGCATTTGTCTAGCTTTTATTTTGTTTTGTCAAAAAATTTTGCAGAAGCTGGTGGAGTGGCCACTGATGCTGCTGGAAACCATTTAGATTTTTCTAAAGGAAGATTTCTGGATCTTGACACTGGCATCATTGTTACCAATCAGAAGTTGATGCCATCTCTTCTAAAGGCAGTTAGAGAATCCCTGGACGAGAAAGATTCGTCGTTGTGAATTTTTTTTTTTTTTTTTCTGGATCAATGATTTCCCCATTTCTAAGGCTCGTCCTTGTGATTTTTTTTTTTTTCTGGATTAATGATTTCCCATTTCTTAAGTTTTCATGTACAAGTGAGTTCCTTAACAATTTAATGAAATGCAGTACCTTAAAGAATACAGGCGTTTGGCCTTTCCAGTGCTTACTGGCTGAGAGAAGTTTCTAGTTTATCACATCTGCTAAGAGTTGTTTAAACTTGGCAAAACGAGTTGTTTTCTGTTTATGAAGTGTGCATGGATCCATTACATTTTGAGAAATAATTGGCTTTGCAGCATATGTTCAACATCCTCAATCTTTAAATTGATGCTGCTCATTCAGTCCAGATATTTATCAAATATAGTCACATGGTGGTATAAAGATTTAGGGAAGGAGAATAAGAGAGAGAGAGAGAGATTAATGATAGACACATGATTTATTCGTAAAGGGTGAATGCATATACCTAAGAACTAAAAATTACTTAAAAATCTAATTATTTACATTTAATTGTGTATGTAAGTCTACATTTATTTTGCAAATTACTTATAGTTTAACAAGCCACAAGCAAACTACATGATATACAAATTAAATAATTTCATATTTACACTTTAAATAAGTACTAATGCTTGTGCATACTAAAAAGACAGAACTCAGCGCAAGTATTTTGTAATATTAAAAATCAGTAACTAATTGTAACAAAAAATTTCACACCTTCAAAAAGAAAAGGACTAGATTGTGATTAGTAAACATTGTGTTTTGGGAATGTAGTGCGGCTTTATTTGCAAACTAGTGTAATGCCCATGCTTTTGTATGTGACTATTAATAACTTTCTTTAATATCATTAATTTATTATATAATATAATACTTAAATTTATTTAAAATTAATTATTCTATTCCCTTTTATCTTAGAAAAATTATTCATTTTCTTTTTTCTCACAGTTTAAGAAAACATCATTAATTACTTACTAACTCATAAATTTTATTATACTTTTTCACTTATATATTTATATATACTCATTTATTACTATCTTTATTATTAATTTTGAAAATACACACATTTTAATTAATAAGAATAAAATGAACAAATAATTATATTTATTTTTAAATAGGCAAGTATTTTGAGACATCCTAAAAAAAATAGTGGACAACCTTTTTCAGACGGAAAGAATATATTTTATTATTTGTTGTCTTTTAAAATATATTTACATGTGTTATATATACTTGTTTTAGACATACATATTTACTTCATCATTAAAAGAAAATAATGATCCTGAAATAATAGAGGTGGTTTCTTTTTCTAACTTAATGAACATGATTATAGTAAAAAGTAAATACATGGTTTAACTAATATATTCACAGTTTAACTAATATATTCACTATTAAAATGTTTAATTACATAATGACAAAAGTTGACTCCTTAATAATTTACAATAATAAATTAAAGAAAATTGTTATATTTTCTTGCACGTTTCTTTTGAATTTGATTTATGTGATGCATTGATTTAGGTAACATAAAATATAACTATTAAGTGATAATAGTTAAGATATTTTTTTTAAGCAACCATTAAAAAATAATTAAGACAAAATAATAGAGTAAAATTTGATAATTTTTAATGACCATAATTGTGGTATCAATTAATTTATAACTGATGATAATTTAGTGTGGTTGTTTGTGAACCCTTTAATTTTACACTCTCATCATTCAGTTGCAGTTTGATACCTGCTAAGTTTAGTGCGCTATACAGAGCCGTTACGGCAGTCCCACTGGCAGGTTAACTGAAGGGGTTCGAGGCAATACCCCCAAAAGAAAATTTTTTAGGCTTCAATTACATTACTATCGGATATCCAAATTTCTTAAACCCCCAACCCTCCAATCTCTAAAAAAAAAAAAAAAAAAAAGAAGGTCAAGCCGCATAAGCCTGTTGTGGATCCGCACCAAGTCTGTGGGAATCTGTGCTTTACTGGCACTGTGACTGCACCGGTCTGACATGGATCCTCTCCCCTTCTATGCAAAGCCACGTTTTTTGCACTGTTTCCTGCACCAAAATGACCCTTTTGCCCTTTTAACCAAATTTTTAACTCCTTTTCAGTCATATCCTTTCAGTCTTTTACTTTTTCAATTCCTAAACTACCCTCATCCATTTTTTCTATAAATATCCCCCTCCACTTCTCATTTTTCTTTATCCCTAGAGTTAAAGTCGATAGTTATCCTCCAATTTCTCTTTCATTTTCCCTTCAACCACTCTCTAATTAATTAATTAATCTTTTTAATTAATTAATTATCTCACTCTCAACCGAGTTAATTAATTTTTTTAGTTAACTAAAACTCTTTTTTAAATTAAAATTAATCACCCAGTTAATTAATTGATTGATCTTTTTAATTAATTAATTAATCATTTTTTTTCAAAATCAAATTAATCATTTTTTCAAATCCACCCTTTCATCCAAATTAATTAATTAATCATTTTAATTAATTAATCCATTCATCCATTTCATCTTATTAATTAGTTAATTAATCATTTTAATTAATTAATTCCTCAATTAATCCAATCACCTGGTCCCGATAAAACGAAATTTCGGTCCGGTAAAACTCTTTACCCTCTAAAAGCAAAGATAGCAGTTTTTTTCTCTCAAACCCAAATCAAATCAATCAATCAAATTAACTCCCTAAATCTATCAACTTAATTATAAAACGAACTATTTTGGTTTTGATCCTCATTCAATAAGGTACGTAGACACATTTGGAATTTAAAATCCAAACCTCAAATCCAATCCCAAAATTAATTTCATTTTCCGTTTGCTTTCAATTATAATCAATTATTTATTTTTGAAATTAAGGAGTGATTACGTGGTTCTCCTAAATCCATAAGGATTAGAAGGAATACTCTCCTTAATTTGTAAATGTTTACTTAATCATTTTATTAATTTCCCATTTACTATATATTCATATTATGCCATGTTTATACATTTAATTATTTGCCATCTTATAAATGTTATTTATAAAAATAATTTTTTAAAGTCAAACTAAATTTAAGAGTCAAATTTAAATTATTTAAAATAAAAAATATGATCCCAAAACTCAACCTAGTTTAAGACTAGTGATTTTATCATTGGGTAAATTAATTGAAAATTAATAAATTTGAGTCAATTTGGGTTTTCTTTAATTTTTCCATTTAAAAAATAAATTAGGGTGGCGACTCTGAAAATCATTTTCAAAAACAACCAATTCGAAACCAAAAGTTTTATTGTGAGTCTAAACCTGAATGAGTATCCTGATTTCCTCCAATAGATCGAGCTAGTACTTGAACGAGGCCTCACATTGTTATGTTTATTACACAATTATTTTGTTGACCAATCCAATTTATCTTTTCCACGAAAAGATTAAAACTATATTCTTGCAAATTTTTTTTAATCGCTAACTTTTTTATCTACAAACCAACCATTAAATTAATTTCATAAAAAAAGAAAAAAAAATCAACTTGGGATAAAGGAACCAAATCTTTTAGAAAAAGTTAAAGGTAAATTTGTATTTGTCTTTTTTCACCTTATAAAATAAAGAGAAATTATATTTGGAAGGGAATTTAGCACTCTCTTTGGAATGAGGTGCACAACCTCGTTGCTCTTTTTTTTTAAAAAAAAAAAAGAGAAATCTATTATAAAAGAAGGTCTTTTTTTTTTTTTAATAAAGTGCGTTCTCCATATGTAAATTACCACCATATAATTAAGGTCAAAAATAGTTAAATTTATTGAATATTTTCTCAAGTTTCTCTAGCATATAGAGCTATGAATTGATACTCAATGAGAAAAAAAAAAAGTAAAATAAAAAGTTAAGAACCTACCACAATGACTAAGGGTTGATCTTCATTCATATGTTTGCAAATAAAAGTATGTGAAAAACAAAAGAGACTATGAGACACACATCGTATAAAATCAAAGTTTTCTTCTTTTGTTAAAAAAAAGAGCTCAAGAAACTCATTAAAATTCAAGAAAATCACAAAAACAAATCAAATATGCCAACTAAAAGAGAAAGAAAGCATGTTATGACTAAAATATCTAAAAACATTTTACAAAGCTAAAATACCATAATTAAATTTTTGTCTCTAATAAAAAGCTTCTAATACATTTTGATATTGAAAAGTAATAGGAAAATGACACCATAAAATAGTACTTATAGGCATAATTTCTATTCCGTTATCAAAATTAAAAGTCTAAATTTTAGTTATCAAAATGAAAAGCAATAAGTTTCAGACTTTTAGATGCATTTCCATTTATTTGCAATTAATTCAATTACAATATATAAAATATATTCTCACTCTTTATAGTTTACAATAATATTGATTGTAATTTACATTTACTACTCATCCATTACAATTTATATTTATTAAAATAGAGAAGGTAATTGAGACTTTTTCAATTAAAAAGGGTAATTAAGATAATTAAAAGTCAAGTCATGTCTTTTATGGAAATACCA
>CANTUT010000189.1:100000-315416 GCA_947687605.1 Reutealis trisperma
TTTGACTTTAGATTTTGAACGAAGGAGCAAGAGTTGAAGGAATAAAAATATTTTAAGAAATAAAATAAAATGTAATTTAAGAAAATATTTTCATACAAATTTATTATTTTTAATTTTGAAAGTATTGTGAAATAAAAATATTATTTTGTTGGTTAATAATAATAATAATAATAATAATAATAATAATAATAATAATAATAATAATAATAATAATAGTACAATTTGTATTAATTATTAAGGATTTATGTATATAAAATGAGAAAAATGAAATTATATATGTGTATGTTAATAAACAGAAAGAAGAAAAAAATTAAAAAAAAATAAAGAACAGAATTGGGGTGAGAGCAGGGGAGGAGAGAGAGAGAGTTGTGGGAGGAGCTCCAGCCGGCGGTGGGCTACACTGCCACCACCCATCCACTCCTCGATTACCGGCGACCACAAGGGAAGCAACCGCTAGGGGAAAGGGCAGTGAATGGCAGCGCACATGCAAGGAGAATCTTCGCTGGCATCGAAGGTTTGAGTTGCGATTTTGGGCGATTTCGGCAATGGATGAGGGCGATTCTGGTGGCAATGGAACAACCTCATCACGAGCTTCAATTTGGTACCTAGCTCGCCGACTGAGGATGGTTGGAGAAGGAGATCGGAGGTTGAACCATTGGAACTTTTGAGGTATTTTTCAGTCGAACAAGGAAGCGTGGCGGCGAGTGAGGTGTATATCCATGTTCCTAGCATTGAGACGTACACAACAGCATCAATCATGCTTCTGTGTGTATGATCTGCAGTGACAGAGACCTCTAGCAAGTCGTTCTTTATGCGTACGATCCGATTTCGGAGCTAGATTTTGAGAATTCGATTCCGGTGAGCCTAGAACGCATTTTCATTAAGTTGATTTCAATGTTTAAATATTTGTAAAATTGTTAAATGGTTTATACTTAGTTGTTTTTAATATTAATTTGATAGATAAAAATCATTATTATATTGTATAAAAGTTGTTTAAAATGAAATTAAATTGTTAATGATTTCCTTTTAATTATATAGTTGATTATTTCTAAATTATATGAATTTTTAAGTTATTTAATCAAATATTAAGATGAGATAATTTTATAAGTATGTTACTAGTTTTATTAAGGAAATTAATGAATTAGTTAAATATTGAGATGAGATGGCGGATGGGATTATTTGATGTATTGGAGGTCCGGGTTGGACAATTACCTTGTGATACTTGTTGAATTGAGAATGTAGATTTTCAGGAGGATTAATCCAATTTTAGGAGAAATGATGCCGAATTTTCATTAGAATTATAGGAAATATATAAGAATATAGTATAAAGGATTAATTAATTAAGATTTCGTGAATAGATTAGATTATAACAGTAACAAGTAAAGGATTGAACCATAGTTAATGTGTGATTTGGGGCTTTTATGTGTAGGCGGAATTGAGCCAAGGAAAAGATAATTTGAGTGCAAGTGGAGATGGGTTGAACCTAACTAGAGGATATAGCGAGAAAAGTGAGTAATTACTATCTTTCTATGTGTTGTGAAATTGTTATCAAAACTTCATTTGTTGTTGAACTACCTTGTATGTAAGCTCCTGTAGATCCAAAAATGACGTCCAAGTTCTTCTAAAATCCCAATGACTCTAGCTTCTATTTATGCCAAATTTATAATGTCTTATTTGATTGAAAGACCTGCCGAATATGTCTATTGAAATATACACATACGATTATTTGAAATCTTATAGGATAAGTTCATAAAAGTTTCTTCCATGAGCTTATCGCAAATACATATACGATTATTCGATTTCCTTTTGGATAATATGATTGAACTACATATATATGTTTATTATGATTTTAAAAGTTATAAAGTATTTTCTAAAATAGTCATTAATAAGTTTATGTTGATTTTGTAAGTGTTGAATGAATTTGCTATTGATGAGTTATGTTGATTTGATAAGTGTTGAATAAATTGTTATTGAAAGGTGTTAAAGTATTTAATATAAATATTTGCAGTCTCCTGTGTGAGCATTTAAATTTGATAAATTCTCTTATAAAAGATGTGATATTTGATTGATTATCCTTATGTGGGAAGTTATATGCTAGTCCATTGTTATATATTTTATAAAGTTACTTTTCTATTGGAATTTCAAGTTTTCAAGCAGAGATCCTCTTATCCAATGTGGGGAACACCAAGCAGTGTACACTGTAGTGACTTCAGTTGGGAGGAGGTATGATCCTAGCCGCTTGGCATGGCCCACCTGATGTAAGAAGTATGGTATTATTCCACAAGAAGAGCCTCTGCCAATAATGTGATTATGATAAGATGTATGGATCAAATCTGCATCCAACTATTGTAGACCAGATCTCTGCTAATGATATGACATGATATGATAGTATATTATGAATGATATTTTACAAGAAAGTACAAGATGTATGGAAAATGCTCCACAAGAAAAGATGCCATTATTATAGTGTTGATGAGAAGATATGGATTAAAATCCTCTCTCATCTATTACAAAAGATTTTGAAGATAATTACGAGATAAAGAAGTTTTGAAACGTATTTCATAAGTAGTATTTACAATTGTATTTGAATCGAATTTCATTAGTTATTTAAAAAAAGTATTTAAATTGTATTGTCAATTATATGAAATATTATTTGAAATGTGTTATTATTTATTTGAAAGTATATTTAAAACTATGGTTAGTTCTTGAATTTGTATTTGAAGTGTATTTGCAAATTCTTTGTATTTAAAGGATAAGTTTCAAATTTATTAAAGTACTTGTTATATGACTCGACTTTCAAAAAATATAAGTGAGTTATTAATATTTGATAGTTAATTTCAAGAATAATATACGTTTTATGCTATTCAATTATAAAGATTTAAATATGTTATTGATACTTGATTTAATTTCTAAAAGTATTACTGATAATCTCTGTCATTCATTTCCTCTATCAACTAATATGTTTATATATATAAGTAAGCCAATTGTTATCCTTGTTGACGAACCTTGAAACCAAGCCACTTGAACTATTATAATATAAATTTTACTCATTGAGTCATAAACTCACTCCCTTTTCTCAAATTTTTCTACCGAAAATTTAAGAGTGATTAGTCCGAGTTGAAGTATGAGTTTTGCTTGAAGATGGTATATGTTGGCATAGAAGTTTCTTTGAAGATGTTGTATGTTATTTATATGCAAGTATATGTATGTTATAGTTAGTTGCTCCATAGAAATTGATGTTTTAATTGTAATACAATTTGTTTATGTAAGAATGAGAAATATGTATGAATTAATCCATAAGTGTTATTGATAATCATTAAGAAGAGTGCATAGAATTGTATTATGAGATGATTATTGTGTATTCAAGTTGAGATCTTGGGCAGTGTGGACGTGTTTATTGAAATTTTTGGTTGCTTGATACTATAATGGTTTTGATAGTAGGTAAGGGATTCTAAGGGTTTTCGATGCCCTTATGGCCACCCATACCCTACGACCGTCTATCCCAAAAGTGGAATGTGACAAATAAATAATATATAATTTTAAAATAAATGTATATTTTAAGTTGGTGATTTAATTTATACTTTATTAAAATTATGCTAACATTTAAATTTGATTTTTTTATTTAGATTACACATCATAATTATATTTTTAATATGTGTAATTGTCATAATGATCATAAAATTATTTTTATGCTTTAGATTTCAAATTTCTTCAAGCAATAATACAAGTACAAGTTTATGTTATTCTTATATTTTATTTATATTTTTAGTATCATTATCATTTAATCTATTTTGAATTATCACTATAATGTCTAATTGAAAATTTGACTATCATAATTTTTATTCTATCATAATCAAATTGAAATATTTTTTTAAAATAAAAATATTTAACAATTAAATAAATATTAATTGAATATTACTTTTCATTCATAATTACTAAAGTAATATTATTTTAATTATAATTTTTAAAATTAATCACGTATCATAATAATATATAAATATATTTTTATTAAGATTAATCACTAATTTAGATCTACTTTGCAACTAATTCTACTAGAATACTTGTACAAATTTATAAAATTATAATAAATAAAAAAGGTATTATAAAAATACTTAAATAAAAAATATTGTAAAACATTTTAAAAATTAAAAAAAAAAAACTTATACTATTATTGTAATTGAGAGAACAATTCTTTCAAATGTTATAAATAAAAATAATATTCACTCACTTATCAAAACCTTTATATATATATATATAATCATAAATGTATATTATAAATAAATAATTTAAGTTACAAATTTTATTAAATTATAATAATTATAAAATTTATTATTTTTAACTTCTCTTAGGTTACAAATTATAATTATGTAAGTTTCTAATGGTTTAAATTATAATAATAGCATAACATCAGTAATAATAATTAATTCTTAATTTAGGTTACAAATTTGTTTAAATAGTAATAATTGAAAATAAATTAATATAAAATTCATGATTTACTTGCCACGTGGACTAATAAAAAAATAATGTGGCAAATATATGATACATGGCAAAATTTAGAATATTCTAAACTTGCTATATATATATATATATATATATATATATATACACATACATTAAAACCTAAATTTTAGTTATCAAAATGAAAAGCCACAAATTTCAGACTTTTAAATGCATTTTTTATTTATTTGCAATTTATTCTATTACAATATACAAAACATATTCTCACTCTTTATAGTTTACAATAACTTCGATTGCATTTTATATTTACTACCTATCCATTACATTACAATTTGTATTTATTAAAATAGAGAAGGTAATTAAGATTTTTTCAATTAAAAAGGATAATTAAGATAACTAAAAAGTCAAACTAAGTTTGAAAATGCCATGTGGCATGTCTTAGAAAATTCTTGGCCTGCTTTATATATATATATATATATATATGGAGCCAAGTTTTTATTTTTGAAATAGAAATCTGAAGCTTTTAGCAATTAAACATTTTTAGGTTTTTTAGCAGTGTGATTGGAAAATTCAAACATGAACCTTTTAGCATTGAGTGAATGGAAAATTCGAAAATGAACCTATTACCTAGTGTAGAAATACACTACTAGGCTATTGCGTAAGAAGGCTATTACGTAAACAACGTTGCAACGTTCTTAACAAAATGTCCAGCCCAAGTAGAAACCGTTTGTAAAACAGCTTCTCGATGGTAATCTCCCCAATTTCACTTTAAACGAAAAAAAAAAATACTCACAAATAATTCGAGGAATCGAGGAGCTCTTTTTGTGAGCAAAAGGAAAAGAGAAAAAGAAAGAAGAATGCGGCATGACAATCTAGGCATCTACTCATGTATAATGAATCAAGCATTCATGACTTTCAAAATGCTTGATGAAGGGCGAAATGCATCTTGCATTTCAGCACCACTGTTTTGTTCACTTCATAGCTCTTCTTGCAACTAATTGCAGCCATTGATTCAATGAAGCAATCCCAATTTTATATATCATGAAGAAAAAAAAAAAAAAAAGAGTTTACAGAGGAACATCCGTTGGGTAATCCTGTGGGTATCTCTTGATGGCCTCTCTTAGCCACTTCTCTTGCTCACTAAGGTTGGATGGGAGAACATCATACACATCAGTGAATACATCTGCAACTGGAGGTTTTTCAATTCTCTCAGCCACTTGAATCGCATTTAATAGCTGTTACAAATTGTGATAAGTGAGAATCTTTATTGGTGAACCACAAAAAATTCATATCAAACTACACACTTATTAACACAGGAATTTTGTTCAGTACATACCAACTTCAAGCAGAATGCTATGCAATGCGTCATTTCAACAACCACAAATGCAGATCACAGTACATCACATTGGTGCTGTATTTATATTACACAAAAATGCAGCAAAACAAAAAAGGCATTGAAGTATGAGAGCATTCATATACGCACAAACATACAAATAATCAAATTACAAATTGGAATTCAAGGATCCTTCTCATGAATGATCTTGGGAGTACGGTGATTCAAGCACATAATCTCTCTTGTTTCCTTTTTTTTTTTATTTTTAATTTAGGATGGCCAATAAACACTTTTCGGTTTCATCTTAAATGCCAGTGGTATATCATTTTCTGATTCCCAACTTAAGATTAAGCAAGAATTTCCTACTTCACAGTGACAACACTTAAACAGCCAAGTTTGCTGATAGTCATTAATTTGCAAAACCATAAGCTACTCGATATGGAGGTTTAGACATTTAGTAATACCATTTCAGAATACTTTTATCTTGAGATGCTTACCTGCTTCCTCACACTACTTTTATCTTGAGATGCTTACCTGCTTCCTCACACTACTTCTGAGCTCTGATTCAGCCTCAGTGCTCCACCAACCATTGCTTTCTATCCAATTTTGCAATCTAGCAACAGGATCTCGGGCCAATCTCCACTGTTCAATCTCATCAATTGAACGATACTTCGTGGAATCATCTGATGTGGAGTGATGCCCCACTCGATATGTTAGAGCCTGTTTTTCAGAAAAAACCGAAAGGAAAATATCATCATGCTAAGTAGACGAAATGACAATAACCCCAGAGGAAAAGCACTCAAGGGAAGGAAGGAAAAAAAAAGAATCTCCTTTCATTTGTTTCTTTTTAGGGGGAAAAAAAAAAAGGTTCTCATGTTACCTCCACTAAGACTGGTTTATGTTTGCTTATTGCAATTTCACGGGCAGCATGAACTGCACTATACATGGCAAGAGCATCATTACCATCTACACGAATGCTTTGAACTCCATAAGCCTGTCCTCTAACAACAATGCCATCACCTGCCAATAAATAGAATATCAGGAAGAAAATTGCTTTTACATGGGATTTCCAAAATCTGAAAATGCAGAAGAGGGAAGAATACTTCGGAACTGATCTGAAATAGGTGTACTAATAGCCCATCCATTGTTTCGACATATGAATATGACGGGTGCCTCCATGACCGCCGCAAAATTTAAAGCAGCATGAAAATCTCCCTAACAATATTTGATCTATTAGAAAATAACCAACCTAGAGAAAGATTAGCTGAGACTAAATGGTTTGTCAAGTTGCAATTGAAAAAAAACTCGTCCTATTGTCTCTTGACTGTAAGAAATAAGTAGTTATCCAAATGTGAAGAGTCATCACTAACAAAAATCATTAAATAAAAATGCCAATCATGGCAACTTGAAACGATCTACAGGCAACCAAAAAGGTTTCAAAGAAAATAGAAAATAATAATGTGGAATACTTTTGTTTTTCCAAAGGAGATAGCAACAATGCATATACCTCACTTGATCCGCCATCACCAAAATAAGTGACAACACAAGCATCTTTACCATCCACTTTTAGAGAATATGCAGCACCAACTGCATGCGGAAGCTGTGAACTAAACAGCAATACCAAAAAAAAAAAAAAAATGTCACCAAGATGAGGAACTAAGAAAAAGGTTCTAATAGCAAATACAAAATGTTGATCATCTTACGCAATTGTTGATGCTATGGTAAAGTAATTGTGCTTTTTTGATCCATAATGAGCAGGCATCTGCCTGCCTTTGCAATTATCACCTTTGTTGCTAAAACATTGGTTTGCAAATTCTTGAAGAGTGAAACCACGCCATAAAAGGACCCCTGGCTCTCTATACTGCATATAACAATAAAGAAATTCTTTAAAATTATTTTATGCTTGCTCATCAAAATAGTTGCTGGAGCATTGAACTGTCCAGATGGATGTACGAAAGAGATTCAAATGAGTCAGCAGTGTTTTTTTATTCAGAACTAAAAGAATAGAGAAACATTCCATACATGCATGTGCGTCTCAAAAGTCTCAGTGTGTTTGTGTTTATCTGATGGGGAAGGGGATTAGGGGGAAGGGACATGGGGGTACAAAGAAGGGTTAAATGCTTGAGAGTATGATACGCATGAACAGATCTTTAAATGTGCTTGCAACCTGATGAAAATATAATCACTTATAAGTGTTGATGTCAATGAAATCAAAGAAATCATGTTTCATCATCATTGTGATCTTTGCTCATCACTTATATTCAGAAAGCATAGATTAGATCTTTAACCATATAAGAAGGAAAAAGCAAAGGAGAAAACTGAAATCAAACACTTTATGGGCATAGGAAATAGATTAAAAAGAACCCACCTAATTTAATTTAGATTTAACTATAGAAATAAAGAAACCTTCTACACAAGCATGGGTTTTGATTTGTAAGTGTGCAATCACATGACAGAGAGAGGGAGGTGCTTAGGGGGGAGTACACATGTCTATGTGTGTGCTAATAACCTGAGGGACAACAAGATCATCAATTGTGAGGGCTGCTGCTGATGCAATATTGATGGCCTCTTCTCCAATTGTTGTCACATAGAATGAAATTCTCCCTTGCCTCTGTGCTTCATAGAAGATAGTGTCCATAGTTTGAAGTGTCACCATATCAATGTACATTTTTTCAGCAATTTCCCTGCTGACCTATTTAAATGACAGCCCATAAGAGTCATTTCTGCTCTTCTTAAAACCAGGAAAACTATCTATCTATCTATCTATCTATATATATATATATATATATATATATATATATATATATATATATATATATATATATATATATACCAGGAAAACTATCTATCTATCTATCTATCTATCTATCTATATATATATATATATATATATATATATATATATATATATATATATATATATATATATATATATATATATATATATATATATATATATATATATATATATATATATATATATATATATATATATATATATATATATATATATATATATATATATATATATATATATATATATATATATATATATATATATATATATACATATAGATAACAGATAAATATACCAGGAAAACTATGGTATATTTATCTGTTATCTATATATATATATATATATATATATATATATATAGATAGATAGATAGATAGATAGATAGATAGATAGATAGTTTTCCTGGTATATTTATCTGTTATATATATATATATATATATATATATAGATAACAGATAAATATACCAGGAAAACTATCTATCTATCTATATATATATATATATATATATATATATATATATATATATATATATATATATATATATATATATATATATATATATAGATAGATAGATAGTTTTCCTGGTATATTTATCTGTTATCTATATATATATATATATATATATATATATAGATAACAGATAAATATACCAGGAAAACTATCTATCTATCTATCTATATATATATATATATATATATATATATATATAGATAGATAGATAGATAGTTTTCCTGGTATATTTATCTGTTATATATATATATATATAACAGATAAATATACCAGGAAAACTATCTATCTATCTATCTATATATATATATATATATAGATAACAGATAAATATACCAGGAAAACTATCTATCTATCTATCTATCTATATATATATATATATAGATAACAGATAAATATACCCCTGCAAAGTTGCTATCATCAATCAGCTGACCACTGTCATCAAGGACACGGTAACAGGGTATCCTCTCGTCAGGAGATTCAGACAGGAACCTAAGTTTAGGAGTAAATGCAACCTTTCCTCCTGGGAAATCCAAAACCTGACATAGAAAGAGAGGTTAGATGGGTAGAAATACATTTGTGTTCATAACGATATGCACACATTCACATATCCAAATCAGTAGCATAACCTAATGCCCTGCACAAACATTCTAAGTCCACTTTGAAGCAACTCCAATTAAGAATACTCTCTGCGACCTGTATAGTCTCTTTCTGAGTCTGTTATATAGTGATCCCTATAGAATAACAAGTAAACACTCTTGGCCATATAAGTTATCCATCTATCATATGGCACTCAAAATGATATGTTATTATATATATAACCAGAAGCATATAAAACATAAGGTAGCCATTAGTTTTAAAACATTTTATTCCTCTTTTGGTCATGGATTGGCATCAATAATGCGGCGTAGGCAGCACAGTTAGTTGCTTCAAGAAACACCCAGAATTATGAGCATACAGTATCATATACATGAAGGTATTTCATCGTGCAATAAAACTTGTGATGTAAACAAGAAAAAATTATGTTCAGAACACATTAATAAAATTACTAAACAATGTAATGATGATGTTGGAACAATTACAATTGAAGCTATTTCCCACAAATGACATGATACATTTCTTGGTAAGTAAATGGAAGCTATTTTGCCATTTGGAAAGAAAATTTTCATTCCAAATAGTACTTATAAAGCACATCATTCAGCAATGCATTTAGCGACAAGAAAAAAAGAAGGGAATGAATTGAATAGAAGTTAGTGCTCTTTTTCAGTATTCAAAGGATGAAAATCATGGGACACAGAAAAAGAAAAATCAATAAGTTGTTTTGTACATTCAAAGACTAATAAGGAGCACTAACTTCTATTTAATTCATTCCCTTCATTTAAAAAGAAACAAAGACAAAAGAGAAAGATACAATGAAAGAAAGAAAGATACATTCCTGTCACAGAAACCCAACAGGTAAATTTGTACCTTATTGTTGTCAAGGCCGCTATACTGCGAACCCAGATGTCCACTATCGGCTTTGGAGGACTCAAACCGGCCGGGTACTTTGTTATTGAAATTTGCATCTGGGTTCTTAAAATCTTGGGCGATTGGAGATGCAGATGGAGTTCTGTTGTTTTGGGAAGTAAAAGCAGAAGCACGGCAGTTTAACATAACCAAGTGACCGATCCCTGATTTGACATGGTTAATAATGTTTCTTGAATTTCTTATACACAGAGCCATCACAGTAGCAGAGGTTGTTGCTGAATTTTGTCCGATAGATAACAAGTGAATGAATTGTTTTTTCAATTAAATTGCCTGTGGATAGATGCCTAGTGTAATAATGTGGTTTTGCCACTTACGAATACTGCAAGTTTCCGTGACCAACATAGCCAGGTAGGACGAAGGAGATGGATGGCATGGACGGTACACAGTGTCTTAGGAATGTATCTGTATGGCTGAAAATATAATTTTTTTTTTTTTACCTTAGTCCTTGAGCTAAAACTTGTAAGTTATGATTGATTAATGAAATATCCAAGAAATAAAATAATTATTTTATATAAAATAATAATTTTAATATTTAGTTTAAATTTTAGATAAATAATATTAATTTTATAATTTTTATAAAATATATATTTCATAAAAAAAAATAATAATTAGTATTATTTAAATATTTTTATTTTTACTTTTAAAAAAATATTGGTAAGTTTAAACCCACTACTATTATCTTTTATTTTTATTTTTTAAATTAAGTCAAATAAAAATTTTATTTATTATGCATTTAAATTATTTTTTGAATAAAATTTGGTAAAATTATATTTAATTTTAATATTAATAATAAAATTAATTTATAAGGATATTATGGTTATTTATATGAATAGAATAATTATTTTATGCTATGAATCAAATTATGGAATTGAAATAATTATTTTATTTCTATTCTATTCTATTTCTTAAAAATAATTCTTTTATTTTTAATGTATTTTATTCTGCGAATTAACCATAGCAGTAAATTCTTCATTTTCCAAAAAATATCAAAGTCAAAGATTATATCTTTTAACTGACGAATCATATCTTAAACATTACTATTTAGACATAAATCAACGAAAGTAGATGAGTTGGTCTTTCTATTGAAAAAGAAGTAAGTACTATTGAATGAGTGAATTCGTAGACATCTTTTCGGAGGAATCATATTGTAGAGCAAAAAGACTTTATGGAAAGTCTTCTTCATCTTGTGAGAACAAGGATTCTAGATCAGCATTTTAGAGAGTGACATATTGAAATTTTTGGATGAGTTTTAGCTGATTGTTTGGGCATGTTTGGACAATTTTTCATAAAATGTCCTCTTTGTTTACAAAGATAACACTTATGAGACTTTTTCTCTCAAAAGTTTTTTTTGTGAAAAATCGATACTTCCAAGATGATTTTATGGAGGATTTGCCATAATGGCCTTTGAGTATGAAGAAGTTTTTTTCTTCTTTGGCGAACAAGCATTATCTTTTATTCTACATTTGACATAAACATCTAGTCTGCTATAGGATTCTTTGAGATTAGGATCATTATGTCATTTTAGAATCTGTTTTAGTAATATGTGGGTGTCACAAATTTTGGTTATGTGAGGTTTTGCCTAAGCATCGGTCCGATCCACTAAAGGGAATCAAAATGCTCACTTGGATTCAAATTCATGATAAAGCCCTCGAGTTTAGATTGATTGATTTTTGAAAAGTGATTTTGAGTTACCACCTTAATTTTATTTTATTTGGAAAAAGTTAAGGAAAAAAAATCATTTAACTCCAATTGATATCTCAAAGGAAAAATTGCAGTAGCCTCAAACTCAAAGATGATTCGGGGACTAGATTTTTAGCTTAATTTAACAAAAATGGTTTGGCATTTAACAAAATTCTAACTTAAAAATAATTTCATGAATTATGCATGTGCATTTCAATTGAAGGATGACAGTTCATTCCATTCGTTGATATAAATAAAATATGAAAGGAAAATAAGATGAAAAACTAAATTAAGATTACAATAAAAATAAATTTAGGGGATATTCCTTCTAACTCTTATGAGTTATAGGAAAATCACACATTTCCCAAACTAATCCTAAAAGAAACAAAAAATTAAAAAGAAATCCTAACTAAGAGAATAATTAAAAACAAATTGGATTCATTGCTTGTACCAAGTATCATGTGTGTCCCTTTAAATGAGAATCAGACCCACACAGTTCTCCCCCCTTGCAAAGGTATCTGTTTAGTTTAGCCTTTTATCATATTTTGATTGGTTGATTCAGAGAGGGTTGAATTAATTAATTGATTACTAAGTTAAAAAAAATTATTAATTAATTAACTTAAGTGAATCAAATTTAATTAATTAATTAGAGAGTGTGGGAATAGAAGAGCAAGAATTAGGCAAGGAGCCTAAAGGGGAGAAGATAATCCCAAGGAGGAAAACAATAATAAAATCAAAAAGAAAAAGGAAAAGATGCTTACCTTGTGCTTGTGTGTCTTTGAGATGGAGGAGACTTGCCTCTGTAGGTGGGCGACGACTTGTCTTAGACAATTTAAAAATTTTGACTTGATGGGTTGGCTTTGAAAATCATAACCCAACTCACTTTGGAAAGTAAGGAGTAATAACAATGCAAAAGCAAAAATAAAAGAAAAGAAAACTTTGGACTAAGGAGCTTGTTCCTTGGCAAAAGAAGCTAAAAAGATTGCTTGCTTTGAGATCATAGTTGATCCAGCAAGTTTGAATGTGTCAACACTGAGATAGGGGTTTGAATATATAGCGGAAGGATCTAAGGGTCGAATGGCGCGAATTTGGATGTGAGAATTTGGATTTGGGAGTCATTGCCATAAGGTGCCCCTGCAATTCCACAGGGGCTGCTTGCAGCAACCTCAGGTTGCCACAAGGCAAGCACAGACCAAGCTCTTTTTCTTTTTTTTTAAAGAAATCCAAAGGTATAAAATTAAGAGTTCATAGCTAACCTCTTATCAAAATTAATTGGTCTGCAAGGTGATTCTGATGATAGTAAACCCGAGAGAGGAGATGGTAAAAGAAGCCAAATTAATATCTATATTAGTTTTTGGACATGATTGCATGAGAGACATGATTGAATTTAGAGAAAGAGGGCAAAAGGAACCACAAGGATATTGAGGTGCTTACTTCTAAACATTTATGGGTGCAGGATGTGTTTGATTTGGATAAAATAGAGGTGGGAGAATGGATGTCTAGGTGACTGTTGCTAGATATATATGGGTGAAGTTGATGTATTTGGATAAAAGAGGCAAAAATAGAAACCATAGAGATGCCTAGGTGATCATTGTTAGACATATACGAGTGAAAGGATTTTGATAGAAGGGAGAAAGTAGGAACCACATGGATGTCTAGATGATTGTTATTAGATATTTATGGGTGGAATTTTGAAATTTTTTAAAAAAAGAGATAAAAAAAGGAACTACAGGGATATCTAAGTAATTATTACTAGACATTTATGGGTGGATATAAAGTGAATGAGATAAAGGGGTGCCCTTAACATCTTTGTTTGGTGATGTTAACAGCCCTAAGCTTAACTTAGGAACTTTCATTGATGATCTATCTTGATTTGGGAATCCGAATTGATGATCCGTATTGATTTAGGAATTCAGATTGATGATTCTTCTTGATTTAAGAATCAGGTTGATGATCTATCTTGATTCAAGAATTCAAATTGATGATCTATCTTAATTTAAGAGTTCAGATTACTGACTTATCTAATGCAAAATGATTTGACTATGCAAAGATTTTATGAATTGAATATTTTGAAGGGTCAACTCAGTAAAAGAGTGCTAATCTTTTATAGGGAGAAAAGTGCCCTTATTCTGGAAAAATGAAGGTAGTGGCACTTGTTATTTGGCCTTAGGTTGATTGACTAGCTGGGAGATGGTGGGATCATACTCGATTAGGGTCAGGTATAAAGTTAGTTGAAGGTTTAATCGAGGATAAAGGCTTATCGATTTGGTTTTAGAGGAAGTCATTTTAGAAGGCTAGGCCTTTAGGTCTAGTTTAGCTTTGGAAAAGGTCAACTTAGAAGTCTTGATCAGGTTTAGTTTGGAGAAAGTTTGGTTAGGAGGCTTGATCGTGTTTTAGCCTTGAAGAAGATCAAGCTTAGTCGGGTACTAGCTTTAGAGAAGATTTGGAAGGTCAATTAGGTTTTGGCCTTGGAGAAGGACATCTTGACTGGAAAGCTTGGTCAGGTTTTGGCCTTGAGGGAGGCTATATCCTTAGAGGCAGTTAGTCAGGTTTAGCCTTGGCTACTTCGGAGCTTGGAATGGACTTTATGGTTAAAGATGAAGGATTTTTGGGCTTGCTAAAAGGCTTTTAGGCTTTGAGGATAGTTTATTAGCTTGGGCCTTTTATAAGGGTGATTAGGACTTTACTAGGCATCTGAGGGCTCACGGGTAAGAGTTTTCGTTTTGCATAAGACTTTTGTGCCTATCAATTTTAGGAGAATTAGGCTTTTGTAGGTCAACAGAATTGGGCCTTAGGGACCATATGATTTGCTGAGGAGGCTTGGTCTTTTGAAGAAAAATGAGATTTTACCAATGAGACATGGGAAGGGTTTTGACTGGTTTAGGCCCTTCTTAAGCAACTTGAGCCTTAAAGATGATAGGCTATGAAATACATGATGTGATTTTGATTTTACCTAAGAAAACTAGGCTTCAAGGATGTTGTTTAAGACTTTGGTTCTGCCAATAAGCTTATTCCTTTAAGGATTATGAGATTTTGCCAAGGAGGCATATGTTCGAAGGGATGGTGTAACTTGCCATGAAGGCTTAGGCTTGGAGGGACTTGATCACTTTTTAGGAAGCTTGAATTGAGTTTGCCAAGCAATTTGATTTATAAGGGACTATAGGCTTGGTGAGACATATCTAACCAGGGTTTTGGACAAAGAGCTCAGGCCTTAAAAATTCTTTCAAGAGTTTAAGATCAATATCACTTTGTCATTTGGCTTTAATAGGATAGGTAGGAAAAATGGGGTGCCTCTTTATGAGTTGGACTTAGTAGATCGAACACATGGACTAAAGGATAAGACTGAACTCCTAATGAAGGATGATGGTAGAAAAAGACTCAGAAGGTAAGAACTTAATAGACACAGGGAGGCGACTATGATGAGCAACTTAACTTGATGACTCAATGAATTAGGTAATACTACTCTAGGGAAAGGTAGAATTACCTAACTCTTTTCTAGACAAAAACTTAAGTACTCAGCTTTTATTTTTGAACAAAATATGATACACGATCAACTTGCCAATAAATCCAATTTGAACAAAACAAAGTTCTAATTCCTACTTGAGTTATCATTTTAGCTTTAACAAATTTTCTCTATCCTCTAGCTAAGTTGCCCTTTTGATTTTTCAACTTAGCGAACTAGTTTAATTATTAGCTCTAACTTATGCTTGAGCCACCCTTTTGGGTTTTCAACTAAACGAGCTTGCTCTAATTTCTATCTAAGCCGCCCTTTTGAGTTTTCAACTTAGGGAGCTTTTTCTCTTCTTTTTTCCTTTTGCTTTTCTCCTTTATTTTTTTCATTTTCTTTTTCTTTTTTTCTATAGAAGAGAGTGGCATTGGTATAAAAGGGGATATTATTTAGACCATGCCTGAATTGGGCTACCTATGTACCTCCACTCTTGTTGTCCCTTTGCTTGTCCTTTCTTACGAGGGTCAAGTCTGCGTAGTTCTTGATTACAATGCACCATTCAAACAATTTCCTAATTGAGGTTAGAAGGCTTGATTCTATTTAAACACATTATGATGATACTTTTTCAAGGCAAGGTTTTTTTGAACATTTATAGGTCAAATCACGGTGTATGAGCTTTAGATTAGGAATCAGTAACCTGTTGCTCAATCATCTTGAAAGAATATCCATTCTTCTTCCCCATCAACTGTGTTTAACTGATTATGATGTTGTCTTTAGCTAGAATAATTTCCACCTCAACTATTGCCTTAGTCCTTATTTCATCCATTAAAGAGTTGCCCTCAATTGAAGTAGGAGCGAATAGTATGATATAGTCCCTAATGGCAATAGTTGAAGCTTTTTGGTCAATTTGCAAAGTGGGCTTGATAGCTGAGATGAGATAACACCAATTCCCTATTACTTCCTTTTGAAGATTATGAACCCTTATTTTAGCACCTCCAAAATTAATTCTAAGCTTGCTAAAGATAACCGAAATATTTCTAGCATAATCCAATACATTTTCAATCATGACCAGAATTTCTATATCAAATAATATTTCACCTAAAACTGATTGGATCTCTCCTCAGATTGACTGTTCAAGTGTTCTAAAATTAATTGAGTCTACTGACTTTAACCGATGAATTTTCTAAACTTCAAAAGCCCTTAAAACAGACCCAAAAATTCAAAAACTACGAAAATCGAGAATACCTGGTGGATTTTCATCAACAGCTGGCAAATCCCACCTAGGATGCCGGTGAATCCACCCTCTTGATGATCAAAATTTGTCGTAAGCTCAGCGGCAATCCATCAAGTAGCTCGACAGATCTGGTAAGGTTATTAGGCAGATTTGCCGGTTACTCCGGTGACCGGTCCCCCCTTTTTTGCCTCAAAATTTCAAATATAGCCCTTTTCAGCCTAATTTTCACCCTTTTTGCAACCAGACCCTTTTTGTAATTTTCCACCGCACCTTTGCCTATGAATAGGCCTTCAAATCTACCATTTTTTTTTTCACCTTGAAAATCTTGTGTTGATTTTCTATTCACAAGTTTTCTCTCCTTTTCCTTCTAATCACTTTCTAATTAATTAAATAATCTTTTTAATTAATTAAAACTCTTTTTTTAAATTAATCACTCAAAAGTTAATTAATTAATCACCTTTTTTTAAATGAAACTAATCTTTTTTTAATTAATTAATTCATCCATCCATTTTATTTAATTAATCAGTTAATCACCTTAACTAATCCTTTTCACTTAAAACTGGTTACTTAATCCTTTTAATTAGTGCCCAATCAATCAGATCACTTGGTTCTGATAGAATAAAATTTCAGTCCAATAAAATATTTCATCTACCTCATCCATCAAAAAATGTATTTTCATTAATCCAACTCTCAAACCAAAATTAATTAATTTGTAAACCCCTCAACTTAATCGCGAAATGAACTATGTGGGTTTTGATTTCCATTTAATAGGATACATACACACGTTTGGAATGTAAATTCAAATCTCAAATCTAATTTTCTAAATTAAATTCATTTTCAATTTATTTTTTAAAAAATGTAATTAATTATTTCTAATACTATTTGTAAGGAAATTTTGTGATCTTCCTAGAATTCCATTAGGGCTAGAGAAGACATTCCAATTTTAATTAATTCATGTAATTAGTTTAATTAAGAATTAAGGAGTGATTATATGGTTCTCCTAATCCATAAGAATTAGAGGGAATACTTGTGAAACCTTGCCCGAATACCCCTCCCTTGCTCGGGAAATTGCCTTAAGAAAATGCGAGCAATTTTTAAGGAGGTTATAGAACGAACTTTAGTACTTATGATTGGAGTGGTTATCGCTCAGAAAATTGACTCCTTATTTTGAAAAATGATTTCAGGAGTTGCCCTAATTTAATTTTAAATGAAAAAATAAAGGAAAAATCCAATTTGTGACTCCAATTCATTAATTTTGCAATTAATTTACCCAATGATAAAAGTAACTGGTCTGCAAACCAAGTTGAACTTGTGAACTAGGTTTTCGGTTAAATAATCTAAATTTAGTTCTTAAATTTAATTTGACTTATAAAAAATTGATTTCATAAATGACATTTATAAGATGATAATTGTAAATAAAATGCATGAATATGGCATAATATACATGATAGCAGTATGTGCCCTAAAAACCATATAATAGCTATGTAATAGTAGATATTAATTCCCAATAGCATAATAAATATATTCATAATGTGAAAAAGCTTTCATATTATTGAGTATAGTCCTTAAGTATTTGTAAGAGGATCTATTATCAAGTATTGAGAATATAAGAGACAAATCGCCCTTGTACAAATATTTTAAATATGTTCATGGTCATAGGATTAATGACTGAGCATCATTAACTCCGAAAGATCATCACCTCTATTTGTTTTCTATAATCAATATATGATATAGATGATTATAGAGGCAGTGAGTCTCATACTGCTTAATATATAATGTTGATACAAACATATGGATATTCATAAGATAAATAGTCAAACTGTAATATTAAATGATAATAATATGGGGTTTTACCACTTGTCAATTATTTATCATATAGGTCATAATAGTGCATATAATACTTTGACTTGAGGGATACTATATCTCATACATAGGTGGTTAGGATTTATTATTGCTTACATAGATATACTATTCATGTATGGATATATAGAATGTGATAGTTTTAATTTGTTATGTATGAAGGTAAGTGATGTGAACCTTTAATTTTACACCCTCGGCATCCAACCACAGCCTTAGCACCTGCTGAATTTAACTCATTGCGCGGAGCTATTACGGTGGTCCCGCTAACTGGTTAGCGGGCAGGGATTCGAGGGCAACACCCCCGAAAGAAATTTTTTTAGACTTCATTTACATTGCCACCAGGCATCCAAATTTCTCAAACTCCATACCAACAATCAATCTCTAAAAAAAAAAAAAAAAGAGCTGCCACAAAAAGGGTGCTAGCGCCATGTGGCGTGCGACGCTGCGTTAGAGCTGTGCGATGTTGCATGCCCTTTGTGCGGCGCGTCACAAATGTCTGACGCGGTGCCACACAGGCTTGGTGCGGCATCGTGGCAGCTCTGCATTTTCTGCCTCCCTGTGGGCCCCACTTGCGCAGAAAATGATCTTTTTGCCCCTTTCAGTCCAATTTTCAGCCAATTATAGCCCTACCCCCATGGTCTTTCTATATTTTCATTATCTAAACTATCCTCACTCACTTTTCCTATAATTACCTCCTTCACTTCTCATTCGAACACACCCTCTTGAATTTGAGTAGATTGCTCTTCTCAAATTCCTCTCTTCTTCTCCCTCCAATCACTCTCTAATTAATTAATTAATCTTTTTAATTAATTAATTACCTCACCCTAACCAAGTTAATTAATCTTTTTAATTAACTAATTTTTTTTAATTAATCACTCTTTTTTCAAAAATCATTCCTTTTTCAAAAATCAAATTAATCATTTTTCTCAATTCACTTTTCATCCAAATTAATTAATTAATCTTTTTAATTAATTAATCCACCCATCCTTTTCATCATATTAATTAATTAATCATTAATTAATTAATCTTTCAATCCATCCAATCACTCGGTCCCGATAAAACAGAATTTCGGTCCGGTAAAACTCTTCGCCCACTAAAAGTCAAGGTATCAGCCTTTTTCCTCACTTTCAACACACCCAAACCAAAATTAATCCGATCAACTCTTAAACCCTCCACTTAATAGTGGATCAAACTACATGGGTTTTGATCCCCATTCAATGGGGTACGTAGGCATGTTTGGAATCTAAATCCAAACCTCAAATCCAAATCTCTTTCAATCTCTTTTCCCTTTCTTTTATTATTTTAATTTTCACCTTTCATTCATGTCATATTCATGCATTTTATTTGTAATTATTAATATCATTCATGAAATCAATTTTCAAGTCAAATTAAACTTAAGAGCCAAATTTAGATTATTTAAAACAAAAAACCTAGTCCCCGAACTCAACTTGGTTTGAGATTAGTGATTTTTATCTTTAGATAAATTAATTACAAAATTAATAAATTGGAGTCAACTGGGTTTTTCCTTAATTTTTTCCATTTAAAATAAATTAGGGTGGCGATTCCCAAAAATTATTTTTCAAAATCAATCAAATTCGAACCCGAGGGTTCCATCGTGAGTCCAAACCCGAATGAGCATCTCGGTTCCCTCTAGCGGACTGGGCCGGTGCTCGGGCGAGGCCTCACAAGTGATCGCCAAGATATAATTCATTACCTCGAGTAAACGAGATTAAGATCCTATGCTATCTAATTATTATTGATACTTAAGTTCTTGGCCAAAACAGTGAGATTCACTAGAAAGAGTTCCTAGTAGGAATCTTATCTCATCAAGAATTAGAATCAAGATAAGGACATAGAATCAAGACATATTAGGGTTTGACATAAACCATTACCCTAGCTAAGATTAGAATCTTTAATGAAGGGATTCTAGTGCATGATGATTTATGATCGATAGTCTATATGATGTTAAAAGTTATCAACTATAAACATTCATTTCTAATTAGGTAGTCGTGACATGGAATGCTAGCTATCACTCACGACTTATAGGACTAAGAATGAAGTGGGGATTTCACATTAGTAGAAAAAAATATTTTCTCATTCCCATTGCTAATTAGATATGAACCTAGAAAGTCACACACTCAATAGTGATCACCTTTCAAGTGTAAAAGGTTTACCATAATAATTAATTAAAGTAATTAATTGATTAGTGGTAAAATGATTAAACATATAATTAAATTTACAAGGACCTAGCATGTCCTGATGTTTATGATACAAATGAGAAAGATTAAATTGAAAATTGATTTGAACTAAATCAAAGACTTAATTTTAAGCTTAGTGAAAACTCTAAACACATAAGATGTAGCCTAAGCCTGTATGTGATATGGAAAAAAGGCAATTTATGGGTTATAGAAAATTCACTATTCATGAGCCTATGTGATGGGTTTAGGGGTTAGAGAATTTTCTACTAAGATTAAAATTAAAATTATATCTTTTGGCTAATAGAAATGTCCATTTTACTCCCTAAAAGATAAAATGGTCATTTCACCATTTGAAAAAGCAAAGTCCACCTTTGTCCCTTCATCTAATGATGAGCTAAAAGGACATTGAAGTCTTTGTGAAGACTTAAGGGTTAATTCTTAAAGAAAAGAGGTATATAAATATTATGTTCATCTTTTCTTCATAAGAGTGAACATTTTTCATTTGAAGCATTTTAAAGAGAGAAGTTGAGAGAGAGAAAGAAAAATGAAGAAAATGTTTCTTCAATTTTTCTTTTGATTTTCAATTCTCTTCTTTGTCCTTTATGAAAGAACAAATACTTGCAAAGTAAAAATATGTTTAGTCCAAAACAAATCAAAGAGAAACCTTGTCTTTCTAAAAGTATTTGAGGAAGATCTTGAATCAAAATTGGGCAACCGAAGAGGGAATCAAGAACACGAAAGAAACCAAGGAAACTTGGAGGTGAGTTTGGTGTGGATGATCTAGAGGCTTCATACTTGGGAAGCTCTTTGATAAAGAAAGAAGGAACCTACAAGAGATAATATGATTACTCTTCCTTCTTCTTTCTATGCATATGTGTTTTACACACAAATTAACTGATTGCTTGAATGGATGTTTGGACCAAAATTGGGTAAAGTGAAATTTTAAAATGTTTGAAATTTCACCTCACCACATTCCTTTCGCTGCGTTTGGCTCTACTATTCCTTCAATAAATTTATGGTGCATGGGGATTGATAAAATAATTAAAATAAATATTCACAAATTAAGGAAAGTGTTCTCTCTATTCCTTAGGGATTTATGGGAACTATACAATCACTCCTTAATTAAGATAATCACATTAATAAAAAATTGGAATGTCTTATCTAGCCCTTATAGGGGGAAGACCACATGTTCTCTTAAAAATATCATTTAGAAAGTAACTAATTACATTTAGAAAATGAAAAATAAATTTAATTTGAAAAATTAGATTTGAAGTTTGGATTTAAATTCCAAACATATCTATGTATCCTATTAAATGGAGATTAAAATCCACGTAATTCATTCCACGATTAAGTGAAGGGGTTTAAAGATCAATTAAATTGATTTTTGGTTTGGGGTGAGTTGATAAAAAATACCTTGGATTTTGATAGATGAGATGAAAAAAGTGTTTTACTGGACTAAAATTCTATTTTATTGGGACTAGACAGTTAGATTAATTAAGGATTTGGTTAATTAAAAATGATTAGTAGGTGGATTAATTAATTAAAATGATTAATTAATTAATTAAAATAGTGGGTGGATAAAAAAAATATTTTTATTTAATTTGATTTCAAAAAAGGGAAAAGGGTGAATAATAAATTAATTAAAAAGATTAATTAATTAATTAATTAATTTTTAAGTGATTAAAAATATTTTAGTTAATTAAAAGGATTAATTAACTTAGTTTGGGTGAAGAAATTAATTAATTAAAATGATTAATTAATTAATTAAAAAGTGGATGGAGGGAGAAGAAGAAAGAAAAATTGATAGATAGTAATCAATATCAATTTTGGAGTGAGTAAAAATGAGAAATGGAGAGTCTATTTTAGACAAATAGGGTTAAGAGTAGTTTAAAAAGTGAAAATGTGAAAAGATGTAAAGGATAACGCTAGAAAAATTTTGAAAATTTAGATTGGGGCTATTTTGGGAATTGAAGGAAGGGTGGTGGGGACCACGCCACCGAAGGGGCCGATAGGGCTTTTGGGCGGTAGCGCTAAGGCTGCCCTAGTGGCACGCCAGCTAGAATTTTTGCTTTGGTGCTTGGGTCAATTTTTGGGAGTTTCAAACTTCAAAAATTTTATGGTTCAGTGTCAATAGACTTGAAATTAATTTTAAAATAGATGAGTAGTTAGTCTAAAAGAAAATCTGGTCAGTTTTAGAAAAATATTATCTAGTACAGAAAGTCTCGTCAAGGTAAAAAACATGTGAGATTATGCTAAAAATATTTCGGTCAGCGTTGGTAGCTCAGAATTAATTTAGAGGTGCTAAAATGAGAGTTCACAGCTGCCTTTTTATCAAAGCTGTCTATTTTTTAGACAGTTTTGATGACAGTAAACATGGGATTTTGGTAGGCCTGGGTTTGAAAAATGATTCCAGTTGTAATGAGATAATTTTGGTGATTTTTAGAGCTTGATTTGACTTTTTTGGGAGACTGGTGAATTTTTATATTCATAATTTATCTAGTTTTTCTAATGTAAAAATTGCATTTTGGTCAAAAAATAGGCGAATGAGATGTCTATGGGTAGATAAAAATCTCATGAACACAAAAAAACCTTCAATTTTAGATTTAGAGTTGAAATAGGCCAAAAAATATATTTTTATACATTTGGATAATTATATAGCACTTTTTACTATGTATTATTTCATCTTTATCTGTTAAAAACTATAAATACTCTTGCTTACCCCATTTTGCTGCATACCACTCCACTCCACTCTTCCTTTTCAAGCTCACATTAACGTGAGCTTTCTCTTCTTCTTTTTTTTTTTTTTTATTAATTTTTTCATTTTCATTTTTTTCATTTTTAATTTTTTTTTGCTTTTTTTTAAATTTTTAAATTTTGTTTTTAATTTTTAATTAATTAATTTATTGCTCTCTTTTTTTTCTTTTCCTTTCCTTTCCTTTTTTTAATTTCTTCTTTCTTCTTCTTCTTCTTTTTTTTTTTTTTTTTGCTTTTTTGCTTGCTTCTTCTTTTTTCTTTTCTTTTTTTTTCTTTTTTTAATTTCTTTTTTTTTTTGCTTTCCTTTTTTTTTTTCTAATTTTTCCATTTGTCTTCTTTTGCTTTTCAGGTTCAACACTTTGCAGCAATGCTTCTTCATCCAAATGTAATACCATGCCCTCCACTGGTGGACTCCAAGGCCAACTATACGAGGCACTAAAGGATAATTTTAATCCCTTGATTTTACTCTAGGACCCACAGGACCATATTTCATATGACAGGAACATGGCGGTCAGTGTTTCATTTGCTCCTTTCTGAATCTTTTTTCCTTTTAAACTAGCATTATACATGTATTGTGCCTATCAGCCCATTGTAGGCAAGAACCATTTGGAACTAGGGTGGACGATGCAACTGGAATATAGTGGTCAAGTGCATTGCGACAGGAGGTGCTGTCAGGAATTTTTTGAAACTGACAGGCTTTATTAACTTCCTGCAGTTGAAGACACCTAACTGCGTCAACATGAACTTGATAAAAGTATTGTGGGACACCATCAATACTTTTGACTTGTCTTGTGGGGAGATTACTTGTACCCTATTTGATCTCTACATGATATTTGAGGATTCAATTTAGGTCCCGACCCCTTGATATATGCAATGATTGGAGAGATGAGTACACTAAAAGAGAGATCACTACATTGATCGGCTTTGCCCCTCCCATGGAGAGTACCACCATCAAGCGCACACTTCTCTACAAGAAGCTAAAGGGGCTATCTTTTGGGGACCTTATTCTAGATGAGACCCTTGCTAGCCTATGTCTTCTAGTCATCACAGGTTGTATTTTTATCCACAACATGAAGGATATGGTGGATCTGAATATCTTGAAGAGCTTAGCCCAAATAGATAGATGGGCAGAGTATAATTGGGGAGGTGCGATCTTGAATGCCATGTACCATGATATGATAGATCTGTCCCATGGGCGGGTACTATCCGTTGGTGGGATAGCACCAATCCGAGGGATATGCATTATGCTCATCAGGTTATATCTTTTGTCATAATCATGGCATTCTTATTTCTAAGGGACCTGCTTTTCAATGCCTTGTGTTGTAGATGTGGGCCTATGAGTACTTCCCGTTTACTTCTCTCTGGTTGATCAAGTAGCGGCTAGAAGACTTTATAGTGGGGAAAAGATGGGTGGAGTTGAACTAAGATTCATCTCATTCGGATGGCATTCTGACATTTAGAGCTTTTTTTGATCAGTTGATTGACCAATAGGTATTCCTCTTATCTTTTATTTATCTGCTATTGTTTGTCATAGTATGCTCATTGGCTGTTTATGGTAGATCACAATGCTTTTTAGGGAGAGTATGTTGTATGCTCCTTTTATGAATTTATGGAAGGTCTTTCCTGTAAGCGAGTGCTACGACGATCTCCTTACTTTCACCTATACTATCTAAGCGAGAGGGTGAGTTTTTAGACATTAGGGATGTGGAGTATGCCTAATTCTCTGCTAGTGGACATGAGATTCGATTTAGACATCTAAGTTACTTTGAATATTTTCATCAGCAAGGATGCATACCATTTTTAGCTCTTCGACTCTCTTTATGAGGATTTTTGTCAGTAGTTTCTGATGCATAAGATTACACCACATAGACGCTCTTTCATTACCCTATGCCATCCGGACAGTAAGTGTTCCCCCAACTATTTTTGAGGCTTCCAGTATTGGCACTTCCTGAGGCCATACTTAAGGGGCAACTCATGTTGTTGGTCTTAGCTAGAGTTTATGCATGGTGAGCTGGGACATAAAGTACCATATCTCTAACCAGATTGCCTATTATAGATTAGAAGGAACTATAAGGATGTGGATGGTTCCCAATATTGTTTGCCTTAGGGTGCAAGATGTTCCTATTAGTGTTGAGGTATGTCTCTATTCCTTTGATTTCCTTATGTTCATAAAGGATCCTTAGGTAAGGTTTTTATTATATTTGTGTTTTTAGAAAGGATCCAAAATAGTTGATGCTTTTTCATGCAGATCCCTTAGGAGTTTACCTAGCATACTTACTGGATGTCTCGAAGGATGGAGATGGCCGTGGGCAGCTTGCTCACTCGTTTGGACATATTAGAGTCTAAGGGTCAGGGCGACGAGGATACCTATTGGATGTAGAGGAGAGGGGACCGACACTAGTGATAAGGCTGCTGATACGAAGGCTCATGTTGAGCTCCTTTTGCTTTTCCCTTTTTGAATGATTGTACTACATTTTCTTATGACTATACACTTTATGTATGTACTTTCATGTTATGCCTATGATTGGCACATGTCATGTATACATGATTTGACTCTTTTAATGCTTTTATTCTATCTTGTATGCTTATTTTATGAATGCATATTTGCAATAGATAACGGTGAATTTATGTTATGGATGTGAATTTACATTTAAATGCACATCCTAAGACTTGGTTTTGCTAATTTATAGTCTATTTCTCTTGTTATTCCTGATCATTCATGATCGTGATATGTTCTGAAAAGATTTTATTCCAAATTTTCTATCCCAAAGAGAGAAGAGAATAGTCAAATTGTGCTTTGTGGAAACTAAAAACTGGGTCATGGTGGATCAAGCATGACAAAACACTCTGAAACAGGGTCATTTCATCTCTGCCCATTATTTATGCAATTGCTGCTAGAAGGGCAGTGGGGCCGTTGGCATTTCCAATGGCAGAGTCATTGGTTGTGCAGCTTTTTTTGACTTTACCTTGATGTAACACCTTGATGTGATAGCTTTTTTGACTATATATGGGCATAAATTTTAAGGCAAGTCTATCCATTTTTTCATTTGAGAGCCAAAACTCTATCTATTTGTCTACTTTCTCTCTTTTGCTCATTTTTTTACCCATTCTTCCTCTTTTTCACTTCATTGTCACATCTATGAGCCGTATCTTAGCCACTATATACATATGTGGATGAAGAAACTTGACAAAGTGGATAAGATAAATTTAAGTAGGTATAGGATTGCGACTATAGTGGCTTTAAAAGGAATTCAGGTGGACTAGGACTTCTTGAGGGCGTGTTTTCAATTTTGGGATTCAGTGGCCTAGGTGTTTTGATTTGACGTAGGTATAAAGGCGCTGTGTTTCACATTTGAGCAATTTTGCACCATACTTGGCAGCGACCCAAAGGCAGTTTTAGTAGTGCTAGAGTTCAGAGTTGGGCCTTACGAGATTTTTCAAGAGTTTTTAGCTCTACCATAAGACACAGCTAGTCGGATGGTGGTGGAGGGCAGGTGAATCTAACTACCATCATTGAGGAGTTTCATGATTTTGATGACTAGGCTGATACAAGGAGATAAAGACTCAAGATGTAAGCCTTAGTTTTCTACTTGACTGCCAGATATTTGTTTCCTATGTCAGTCGGTTAGAGGATGCCAGAGTGGCGAGAAATTGGAGTAGAGTAGCTCCATAATTGGTGTTGTGTTGGCAGAGACTTTGATGAGCCTTAATGTTTTGTTCAAGGCCTCGAGAGGTGGACTATCTCTTTGGTTGTCCTTCAGGTGAGAAAAAAATATATTGTTCATCCCCTTTTAAGTATGGGTATTTTTGTGGGTATCGGACTTTTTATTTTTTATTTGTTTTGCAAGTATGGTTAATGGACCACTTGAGGGTGGTTGCTACTCTGACCAGGAGCCTATACATGGCCATTCAGTATCGGATGCAGCCTATTATAGTGAGGCGAAGATCAGTTTAGGAGTGGATTGGATGGTTTTTAGAGCTTGCCCTAGAGGACATACTTTAGCATTATTAGTGACATGGGATCATATCTTTTATGACGATAACCTATGGCCATCCGATGGTCTATCTACTAGGCTTGGCATGGATATCATTATCAGGCTATGAAGGTCTTATGCAGATGGGTTAGACTTATGATATGCCCCTAATTGTACTTTGTCTAGAGTCTACATAAATCACTACCCCTTTGCCAAGGCTATCAGAAGAGGTTGGATGAGGAGTTTCCATGCAATGAGACTAGAGGTCATTTTTGGTACTATTGAGAGGTACTATAGTTAGTTGACTAAAACTATATGGCTAGTTTAAAGAGAGCACCAGGCTGCTTTACTCAGAGAGATAAAAGGTGTCGAGACAGAGAAGACAGCTGTTAGAGATACCAATGACTAGAGGACTGTTGTCAGGATAAATGAGGTGACTCGACCTATGGGAGAGACTAGAGATGCTACTAGAGGACCAACACTATAGACTATAGTAGTGACCTATACTACAATTGTGGTTACTCATAGGACTTTGACTATAGTTAGACATCAGGGTGACACTACTATGGTTGCACAGAGGAGAGTTATAGTAGTGAATGCACAGAGGAGGACTGTTGTTGCTAAAGTATAGAGGATAGCTCCAACTATAGTGACCTCAACACAGAAGAGGGTTATAGCGAGCAGTTCAGGAGCTACTGGCACTTAGAAGAGAGTTTCAGGTATGACTGTAGGGAGTAATTTTGGATTTACTAGGACCTAGAGTAGGTTGATCAGAGTGACAGCGAGGAGCTATTCTGGTATAGCAAACACCCTAACTACTGACATCGTGAAGAAAAACATAAAGACTAGGATTAGGGATGTGATAGCTAAGAGATTGTGGCAGGGTCTGACTCTAAGGGAGATGTTCATCCTATGAGGAAGAAGAGGCAAGTTATCTAGACAGAGACAGCTATCTATTTATTTTCTTTTTAGTAGTTGTTAGGACATTTGTTGTAGGTTTCTATTTTATAAATGTCTATAGGTTGACATGACCACAGGATAAGCTATAAGTATAGATAGAGGCTATCCTTTTTGTGATGATGGATTGTATGCTCTTATAAAATCTGATCATCATTATATGAGATATCTTTACTTTTTCTCTATTTTTTGCCTAAGTCGCCCTTTCAGATTTTCAACTTAGCGAGCATTTTTCTTTTCTTTATTATTATTTTTTTGTTATCATTTTTGTTATTTTTTGTTTAGACAAAAGAACTAAATGAACAATGCATTAGGTATAGAGGAGATTATATTGTGATGTAAACAAAATGTTTTTATATTATGCTTTGGACCGCATTTGAGTCAGGCTGCCTATGTATCCCTTATAGTTATTATCTTTTTCACTCCTTTTTTCATGGAGAATCAAGTCCACATAGTTCTGATTACATTGCTTTGAATAGAAAAATAAATAGAAGAATGTAAATATCCCTTAGACAAAATATCTTTTCAGCTGATCCAAATTGTATGGATTGGAGAATTCATTTTCGTCCATGAGAATGGCACCTCTGCCAAATAAGATCTTTTTGAGCACATATGGTCTGGCCTAGTTTGGTTTAAACTTTCCTCTTGGATCATGAACTGGGGCTCGAATCTCCTTCAGAACTAGATTCGCTTCTTCCAGACCCCTGTCCTTCACGTTCTTGTTAAAATGTCTTGCTAGCCTCTGTTGATAGCCCTGGATCTTATACAAGGCATCCATTCTCCTCTTGTCAATAGCATTCATCTGCTTATGATATCCTTTCATCTAGTCTACCTTGCTTAGCTGGCTTTCTCTCATTACCCTAACATATTGAATTTGCATCTCGATAAGAAGAACAATTTCCATTCTATAGACTAAGGCATATTGGGTTGCCCTTGTCGGAGTATGAACTCTGGTTCACAGTCGTTCATGCCAATCCCTATGTTTCTTAATAAGTTTTTGCATAATAGTCTTGATGGTCTTATTAGTAGTTTCAACTGCCCCATTAGTCTATGGTCGGTAAGGAGAGGTGCGATGATGTTAAATCCCTTCTATCTGAAGGAGGTAGACTACCTCCTTTTGAAAGTAGGAGCCATTATTCATTATTATCTCAAAGGGAATTCCAAACCGATAAAGGATATTAGTTTGGATGAAGTGTGCTACCTTCTTTGCATTTAGGCCCTGATATGGTGCAACCTTAATCCACTTTGTAAAGTAGTCTACGGCCACCAGAATGTACTCATGTCTACTGGAGGACTTCAAAGACATTCTCCCAATGACATTTATGCCCCAGGTAGCAAAAAGCCATAGTGTTGCTATCATATTCAAAGGGACAGCGGGTTGATGTTGGAGCTTGGCAAAGATCTAACATTTATGACATTTTTGTACATATTTTATGCAATCCTCGTTCCGGGTTAGCCAAAAGTAGCCCACATTCGCTATCTTTTACACCAAAGTTATACCATTCATGTGTAGGCCTTCCTTTTCGCCATGGATCCACTCTATAATTTACTAGGCTTCTTCTTCAGTCACACATCACAAATGGATGTTATCCCAGGCTCTCTTATATAAAACATTGCCATTGGGTATAAAACCAACAGATAGATGCCTTAAGGTTCTCTAATTTACTTTTAAGTCCCCTTCTGGATACTTGCCATTCTGGATGTAATTGGAGATATCCCAAAACCAGGGCTTAGTATCAACTAGCTAAAGATTCATACACATAGTGTAATATCCAAGCTGCTGCTTTACTTTAATGACAACAGGCCTATGTATCTCATTATCGCTCTTGTTTATCATTGAGGTAAGGTGGCTAAAGCATTGGTGAATTGATTTTTTTCTCTTGGCAAGTAGTGAAAAGAGAGTTCACAAAAATTCTCAGCTAAATCATTTAAGCGTTGATGGTAAGGAACTAAATGCTCTTCTCTAATCTTCTACTTAGTTAGAGCTCGGGAAATAATAAAGTTAGAGTTGCTGTAGACTTCCAACTAATCTATTCTCATGTTAATAGCCACCTCCAGACCAACTAGACATACCTCATATTTTGTTTCATTATTAGTTACCTTAAAGGCCAACTTGATTGCTATAGGCGGATGATCTCTTTTAGGAGCGACTAGAACTATTCTAGCTTTATAGCCTTTACTATTAGAGGTATCGTCGAAGAATAGCTTTCATAATTTAAGGTTTATGATCAATATGTCCTCATCCGAGAACTTAGGCTTAAATACTTTACCTTCCACAGGGACTGCAGCTAGTTAGTCAGCAATTATGCTTATTTTAACTGCATTTTTAGGGACATACTTTAGGTCAAATTCCAGAAAATTGCCATCTATCAAGCCATCTTTTTGTCAAGAATTAGCCTCTCTAAAGAATTTCAAGGGGCTTCTGTTGGTTAGCATATGGGTTTTATATGAGTATAAGTAGTGTTAGAGCTTATGGCATACCTATACCAAAGCTAGGCATAATTGCTCCATCTGGTTATACCTAAGCTTATGAGCCAGCATACATTTGCTCATATAGTAAATGGCATTCTCTTTGTATGAATCTGGGAATTTTGGGCAAGCATTGCACCTATAGCTTTTGAAGTCATGGACAAATGGAGCAATAATGGCTAACTTGGCCTTGGAAGTTGCAGTATTGGTGAATTCAGGAGGTATTGCTTGATCTTGTCAAAGGCTTTTTGACATTCTTCATTCCACTGCTTAGAGGCTCTTTTCCTCAGTAACTTGAAAATTGGCCTACAAATATATGCCAGTTGTGCAATGAAACGGTTAATATACTGTAAGTGACCTAGGAAACCTCTAATCTCCTTTTTAGTTTTAGGGGGGATCTTTTCAATAATTGCCTTTGACTTGGCTGGATTCACATTTATACCTCTTTAGCTAACCACGTGCCCTAGAAATACACTTGAAGAGGCACCAAAGATGCATTTAGCTAGGTTTAGCTTGAGATTGCACTGCCTGAGCCAAGTGAAGAATTAGCCCAAGGCTTCCAAATGTCCCTTAGGAGTTTCAGACTATATAACCATATCATCCACATATACCTCTACATCTTATGCATCATATTATGGAATATAGTAGTGGCCATTCTCTAATAAGTTGCCCTGACATTCTTCAGACCAAAATGCATTACTCAATAATAGTAGGTGCCCCACTCTATCACAAAGGAAATCTTTTCCTTATTAAGGGAATGGATTTGGATTTAGTTGTAGCTCGTGTAGAGGTAGATCAAGAAGACCACTAATGCACCAGCCATACAGTCCACAAGTAGATCGATATGAGGCAAAGGGAAATCATCCTTTAGGCAAGCCTTATTGAGGTCCCTGTAGTCAACACACATTCAAACCTTCCCATCCTTCTTAGGAATGGGCACTATGTTGGCCAACCATGAGGGGTAAGTGATGGACTCGATGAACCCTTATCTAGCAACTTGGCTACTTCCTCCTTAATCTTTCGAGACCATTATATCTTTATTCTTCTTAGTTTCTACTTTATAGGCTTCAAGTGTTCGTAAGTTAGGATCTTATGAACTACTATATTCAAATCTAGCCCTATTATATCCTTGGGCTCTCATGCGAAACAGTCTAAGAACTCACAAACTTTTTCGACCAATGCCTATGTGTCAAAATATGCAAATGCAATGTATGTAATTTTAGGATTTTTCTCAGTGCCATAGGTGATTGGTTCTTTGTCTTTTTCATATTTTGTTTCTTTTTAATTTTCATTTTTTTTAGATTTCTCATTTAATGATGAGTCAAAAGAAGGAAAGCATAGAGAGTTAGGAAAGTAAGCAGAAAACTTGTTCATTTTATTAAAGATGAAGATCCCATCATCATAGGTTACATCAGTTTGAAAGGATAAGCTAGGAGACGGGTTACAAAATTTGACAAGAAAGACTAGAAGGATTTAACAGACTCATACTCAAACTTAAAGAACTCAGACTCTGGCTTAGAGGACTCAGTTGAGGACACAACACGGCCAGTGTTCTTCTCGAAATACCAATTATTTAGCAGTGCTTGGGATGGTTGAATGAGTTTGGTAGGGTTAAGTTCTTAATGGTTGGTGATCATGTGGATGGTCTCAAAAAGAGAGGGCTTCATGCTTACTTCCCAATCCTCCTCTAATTGATAGATGGGCTCGTACTCCTCTAGATGGAGCCTGACATTAAAGAAAATTTCAAAACTAGGGATTAGCTTTTTAGAAATAGGATAGAACCAAGGTTTGGAAAAGCCATAATAGGGGAAATCCTCTCCCTCTTTCACGAAATAGCCATTAAAAGTTTTGCAGTAAGGGCATATAGGCCAGTTATAAGTCTCACTTTGCCTCTTGGCCTCAGCTCTCAATTTGGCCCTTTCCTCCAATTCTGCAATATCTTTTGGTTTGGAAATATAACCAAGACCAGAAGGAGGAGTGGTAGTGGGGTACTAAGAAAATTAGGTGATCCCTTGCTAGTTTCTTCCAAGCCCCAAACCAAGAAAATAAACCATTATCTTCATCATATTAGCTACTGCCACATTACTATATGAATCAAAATTGAAAGGAACGAACTCCTTACCTTCCCCTTGAATGAATTAGATAGTATTAAATAAGAAGCCAGATAGAAGAGTGGCAAAGGGGTCAGGCTTGATTTCCAAGATTGGCATAGACCTTAAAATGTCACTCTTCCTATGTATGTCAGCTAGGATGGTTATAATATTTATACCATAAGGAAATTTCAACTTCTGCTATAAGGAAAAAGGGACTACTTTACTTAGTGGATCCACGACATATTGAGTAGGAGAGTGAAATAAGCCAGGACATTAATCACTTGAAATAGGACTGACATTGTCACTAGTCTAATTATGATATCAAGATTTGCTACACCCAAGACTTCCCTCTTGGTGTTATCATATGCTCTTACTACCTGGTTTGATTGGTTGAAGTTTGAAGCCTCTAATCCTAGGCAGCTAGCCACTTTTAATAGGTATATGTTTAGAGACCATAGTTGTAGCTTTCCTTTCTATAAGGGATGTCATGATCACTGAAAAAATGGTCATGGATTTAACAGTATTGGTCAAAGATGCCAAGAGGGTTTCAGGTGAGATTTCAATAGGAGCTTGACATTAGTTCAAAGCCTTGCAAAGAGCTTGGCGATGAGAGTAAAAGGACTGGATAAGGCTACATATTGATATGCTTGCTTGGGTTTTCTTTAATTATTTGAGAATAGGATCCTCCTCAGGTTCATTATAGGGCTTCAATTTTTCAATAGGAGGGGGGATGATATGATTTACTGGGTTTGCATCTTTGGGCAAGATGGGTTGTATAGGTGGTGGAAGAACTCTCCCACTCTAAGTGATTGAGTTGGTTCAGTGATAAAGTCATTCAGATAAAGTATGCAACAATAAATCGAAGTGGGGCAGATGAGAGAGAGAGGATCAAATCCCATTTCATCAAAAGAGACAAAGTTGACATTTTCTTGGTGGTTAGGTAGAGGATTTGTGGTGATGTTGAGTTTGGCTCTCAAAGAAAATGATGTCTCCACTATCTATTAGATCTTGGATTTGATGCCTTAGAGCTTTATAAGCATTGGTCTTATACCCAGGTCCTTGGTAATAGTCACATCGTTCATTAGCATTATAGTTTTTGGGCAAAGGATCAGGAGTTGCCCTCGACTCTGGGGTTTAACAAGATAGGCTTCCAAGGCCTTCTTGTAGATAGTGCTTTAAGGTATTCCCAACTTAAAGAAACTTTTTATTCTAACCTTATAAGTTAGTGGTAGGAAACGACATTGACTTCTCCTCCCTTTTGGGCAAGGGGAGTGGTATTGGAGGTAAAGTTAGTGTTCTTACAGTATCTCGAAATTAAGCATTCATCTTTGATTTGACCAAATTGAATCACATCCTCAATTTTAGAAGCAGTGGCAATAAGGGCCTTAAAGTATAGGAGATATTAGGTTTGTAAGTGAATTTAGTATTGAAGGAGGAGATTCTTCACAATAATGTCAATTTGCTCTTTCTCGGACAGATGGTCTACCATTTGGGCTACTTTCACACTCTACCTTATAAGGAACTCAGTGAAGGACTCTCTTTAACCTTGTTTAATGGTCTCCAAGTCTCAACGAGTAACATCTACTTCAATGTTATAGTGATATTGCTTGATGAAAGCATTATGAATGTCATCTCATGTTTTCTTATGGTTCTAGTCAAGATTTAAAAGCCATTTGACAATAGCCCCAGTTAAAGATTGTTGGAACAACTGAGCAAGAAGCTCATCATCCATACCAAATGGTCTCATTACATGGACATACATCTTGAGGTGGGTCTTTGGGCAAGTTATGCCATTGAATTTGTTCATTATAGGCATTTTGAACTTGGGTGGAATTCGAGCATTCAAGAAGAGAGTAAGAGAATCAATATCTATCATGTCTTCATGCTTTTTGATATTTTTGATGGATCATTTTATGGCTTCAAACCTTTCCATCAATTTCTTGGCACCGGAGAAGCTAGAGAAATCTCCATTTTGAAAAAGATTTATAGTGGGAGTAACACTAATAGCAGTAGCATTTACATCTAAAAGAGGAGAGGTAGGTGTTTCAGGAACTTTCCCTTTATCAGTGAGATCGATAATGGAAAGAGTGAAAATGGGGGCATGGCTAGTTCCAGCCTGAGTGGAAGCCAACTAAGCAAGGGGAGTGATAGTGAAATTGGTCATTTCCTTGACCTCCTTAATGATGGATTGGCATTGGCAGTTGAAAGCACTAGTGAAGGTGGCGGACTGAGCATTAAGTGCATTGATGAAAGTGTCGACTTAGGTCATAAGGGCGGTGGTGAATGCAGTTTGGAAAGTCTCCTCTTGTTTCTTAAGGAGGCTGGTAAAAAAAGTGCTCATTGCTTTATGGTCAAAGAAGCTAGAGATATTGGCCACTAGTACCTTGAAAAGACAAAAAAATAAGTAAGAATACAGAATTGTGAAGGGGTATAAATGGGAAGGTGTGTTGGGAAAAGGATTCCCTCTATATAATTGGTCGCTAGGATTAAAGGTTGACAGTGTGGGTGTGCGAGGTTACTGTGTTTTAGGTGATGGGCCACTGGTTTAGATCTTTGAGGTGTTTGAGGATTTACTTTGTCGAGTTTCTCATGTCATGTATGCATGATCATGACATGATACATGCCAAAAAAAGGCTTCATGAACAGGCACACAAGAGTATCAATTATTATAATACATAGAACCTAAGGTCAAAGGCTAAGGCAATTATATGCACAAGGGTGAAAGGGTAGCTTAGTTTAATGTCCTAGTCCCACTAGAGCATTAATATACCTAACCACATATGAGGCAATAAGCCTCGTGTGAGTCAAATAGTACTAAATATTCGTAACAACATCGAAATGATCGGAGATTCATCGCAGAGTGGAATGCTTTTACTATCTCCCAACATACTCAAAGAGAGTATGTTGGGTTGCTAAAGGATAATTAGTTAGAAATTATTATTGCCTATTCAATGATAAGAAAAGAGCCTTTGTGATTATTGCTTTACCTTACATTCTTCTTGGAACCACACTGTTGTTTATCTTTTGTTCAATAAGCTAAAATTCCATTACTACTATTATACATGTGATTGTATTCTTTAATGCTATTATTACAAGTGATTTCCATTAGCTTTGGCTATGGTCCTTATGAACTCTTATATGTAGAGATCCTCATACTGATGCGGGAAATCATCAGAACATGTGCACATGGTCTTAACCCGATAGATACGAGTAGTGTATCCATCTTAGCTAGAAGGGATAGTTCCAGCTGTAGAGCCTAATCAGCTTCACGCTTCTTTATAAGTTGGGAGTTGGAATTTGGTATGATGCCACCTCTCCCTTTTTATGCTCGAGTGAATAAGGCAAAAGTCATCACTCTATAAGTTATAAGTCATTAGTTTGATTTCTGCAAAACTTGCTAAATCGCAAACTATGAATTATGAACTATGAACTACGAACCCTTCTAAAGGGATTTGTGTTATTGTATAAGTTATATTGTTTACTCATTGAGATCATCTATATCACCCCTTTTCTTGTGTGGTTTTAAGTGAGTATTATGAGGAGGCAAGGTGATAGCTCAAGCAATCTACTCCACTTGGGAGATTTCCTTGTCCAAGTCATTTTATATACTATCATATGGAGAGTAACTCTTAGATGCTCTAGGAGTTTCTTTTTGGAACATTATTCATTTGATGATTAATTTGGAGTTTTAATTGTTCTTTTCTTATGGATTGTATTCAAAGTATTTTTAAACTATGCTTCCACTAGTTAAGGATTTCCTTTATTAATGGTAATATAAGTTAATACATGAGATTTTGGTACGATCTTAGGCAATGTTTAACCATACATGAGAGGGTTCTACGGCCATGGGTGACCTTATGTCTCCCTATGTTCTACGATTGTCATATCTTAAAAGTTGGGATGTGACAAAGTTGGTATAAGAGCTATAATTTTAAGTCTAGTTTGGACTTGTCTATTTATTGGATTGATTAAGTATAATCCTAGAGCATAGGAATTTTCCTTTCATGTCAATTACAATCTATCGCTAGTGTAGTTTAGTGAAATCCTAATAAGCTATAGTACTCCTTATTACTGTTCTGTGTGCCTTATGATTCTCTTATCAAATGACCAAGAAGAGTACCCCTACTAGAGGACCCCAACTTAGAGCACCTCGCGTGTCATACAAGAGGACCTAGCCAAAGATGTTCGAGAAGGTTATACATATGATCCACCTTAGGAGAGAGAAGACTCTTGATGAGGAAGACCCTATGGAGTGTCTAAGTTTTGACTAGATTCAAAGTAAGATTTTAAGGTTGGAAAGAGACTGTTCGAACCTGATAAAAGAAAATCAACATCTTAGGTCCCTAGTACATGCTTTGAGGGAGGACATGGACTAGATTAAGGCTAGAATTGTTGAACAGATGGGAGACTATACACCTAGTGATTCTTGCAAGATTTATGGTAAGGATGGGCATACTAGCTTTGAATGCTCTCTTAACCACTACTCACCATCGAGATCCTTGTCTTCGACTGGTTGCAAGCCAAATAGAGACCTCCTTTGCTATTGATGTGGTGGCATTAGTCATATTGCTCTAGAGCCCTCTTATTGATCATTCGCTTATTCGATGCTGGAAGCTACCCAATGTTCACCCTGATGAGGGAGATAACTGAGGCTCGAGCTAGTAGTAGGTAACTATTATCCTAGTGGCATAGGACTCATATGATATGAATGATATGATATGACTACTTAGCTTGGGTTTGATTTTTCTATTGCCTATGAGATGATTGACTTTTATATGATAAGAGAGCTCATTATGCTATAAGTTACGTGTTACATGATAATGATATATGATGCATGCCATAATATGTGATATACGCTATGAAATATGTGCCCTGCGATGTGATACTATATGATGTGTGCTCATGTTAAATGCATGGTAAGTATGATATTTGATAGTGGGGTTAAATGGGTTAGAAGGGAGTTACACTGAATATCCTTACCCATTATAGCAAAATGCCTCCTAAGAAGAAGGTCTGTATAGTTGCTCAACTGGATAGGACTAATGAGAATGTGGTATTGGACACCGATTCAAATGTTGCCTCTTCACTAGTGAGATCGAGAGAGAGGTCTGGCTCGAGAGTACCAACCTTAGGCTCTAGTGAGCAGTCCTCTTCACAAGAAGTTGAAGCTATGCATGAGGAGATGAGGGACTTGCACAAAGAATTAGATGAGCTGCGAGCTTAGAGATGGGAAGTGTTGCCAAAGCAAGAGGAGAATGGAGTTCTACCTCCTATAGTAGTGGCACCCATACAGAAGGCAAGGAAGTGGCTACTCGATGAGGGAATGACCATGCCAAAATTCAATAAGTTACAACCACCTACCTTTTTTGGTGAGGAGGGTGATGACCCTCATGAATTTTTGGACGAGATGGACAAGCCAGTCCATCGACCTAGAGCACCTCGGGTGATTAAGTTGGTAGGACTCCAACTCAAGAAGGAGGCATGGTACTGGTATGAGTGGATGCTTGATAAATTCTAGTGCTATAAACTCATTTATGTCTCCGTGTTTTGTTAAGAGTTTAGGTAGAGATAAGGAGTTAATGAATGAACCTCTAGTACTGTCGACTCCTTTATGAGAGATAATGGAAGTAAAATATGTATTTAAGGACTGTAAGGTAGACATTGACGGATGGAAACTTCCAGTGAAGTTGTTAGAACTTGATATACAAGAATTTGATGTGATCTTAGGAATGGATTGGCTATATGAGCATAGAGTTTATATTGACTGTAGAGAGAAGCAAGTAGAATTTCAGACTAAGGATTGGGGGAGAGTTTGTATATCAAGGAGATAGGAATGAGAACTCCCTGAGTTTGATATCAACTTTAGGAGCTAGAAGGATGTTGAGGAAAAGGTGTCAAGCATACTTAGCTCATATAGTTGATACTAACAAGGAAGCCGCTGTTCATGATAAGAATATACTAGTGGTAAACGAGTTCATAGACGTCTTTCTAGAAGATCTACCTAGAATACCATCAGATCATGAGATCGAGTTCAGCATTAAACTGCTACCAGGCACGCAACCCATATCTATACCACCATATCATATGGCACCGATAGAGTTGAAAGAGTTAAAGACACAACTGCACGATCTACTCTATAAGGGTTTTATCCGACCAAGTACTTCGCCATAGGGCGCTCCAATGCTATTTGTGAAAAAGAAAGATGGCTCGTTCTGGATGTGCATTGATTACCATCAGCTAAATAAGGTCACCATAAAGAACAAGTATCCCTTACGAAAGATAGACGATCTATTCAATCAACTACAAGGAGCTGGTTACTTCTCCAATATCGACTTGAGGTCCAGTTATCATCAACTGAAGATCCATAGAGAAGACATTTGCAAGACTACTTTCTATACAAGATACAGTCACTATGAGTTTATGGTCCTACCATTCGGTCTAACGAATGCTCCAACTGCTTTTATAGACTTGATGAACCGAGTGTTCAAGCCATTTCTAGACAAGTTCGTGATCGTGTTCATCGATGACATCCTGATTTACTCTAAAAGTAAAGAGGAATATAAAGAGCATTTAAGGATCATGTTGCAGACGTTACGTGATCACCAACTCTATACAAAGTTATCTAAGTGTGAGTTTTGGATGGAATCAGTCAATTTTCTTAGGCATGTTGTAAGTAAAGAAGGAATCCAAGTTGATCTTAAGAAAGTTGAAGTGGTAGCCGATTAGCCATAACCCATAATGGTTTTGGAGTTTCTTAGGTATGGCTGGCTATTACCGTAGATTTGTACAGGACTTCTCTAAGATAGCATCACCATTGACTAAGTTGACTAGGAAATAGGTTAAGTTTAATTGAAAGGAGTCCTATAAAGAGAGATCCAAAAGCTAAAGAAGTGCTTGATATCGGCTTCGGTTTGACTTTACCAGAACATGAAGAAGGGTTCTCGGTCTACTGCGATGCCTCAAGCATAGGGCTTGGATACGTCCTGATGCAAAATGGTAAGGTCATCACCTATGCATCATGGCAACTCAAAAAGCATGAAGTGAATTACCCTACTCATGGTTTGGAATTGGCCATAGTAGTATTCGCTCTAAAGATCTGGAGACACTACATGTATGGAACAAAGTGCAAGATCTATATAGCTTATAAGAGTCTCTAATACATCTTAAGCTAAAAAGACCTCAACCTAAGGTAGAGGAGATGGGTTAAATTGCTTAAGTACTACGATTGCCATATTCTCTACCATCCTAGAAAGGCAAACATTATGACAAATGCTTTAAGCCAAAAATCAATGGGAAGCCTAGCCCATATGGCCGTGCATAAGAAACCTATCGTAAAGGAGTTAAGAGGACTGTTTGGCCAGGGCTTGAGGCTAGAGGTCAGAGAATCGCGAGCTCTATTGGCACATTTTTAAGTGAAATCAAAGTTATTTGAGGAGATAAAGACTTCACAAGATAAGGATCCGCACTGGGTTAAGTTAAGGGATGAGGCTAAGAAAGGAAAGAATCTTAAGTTCGAAGTAGTCGATGGGACTCTAAAGTGTGGTAAGAGAGTATGTGTGCCAAATGTGAATTGACTAAAGGAGAAGATATTGAAGGAAGCATATCAGACACCTTACTGTGCTCATCCTGAAATTACCAAGATTTATCATGATGTAAGAGCAAATTATTGGTGGCCTGGACTGAAGAAGGACGTGGCTAAGTTCGCGGCATCTTACCTAACTTGCGAACAAGTCAAGTATGAACATCAATGACCCTATGCATTGCTATAGGAGATTAAGCTACCTAAGTGGAAGTGGGAGCGTATCATGATGGATTTCGTAGTTGGTTTACTTAGAACCTCTAAATGATATGACTCTGTATGGGTCATAGCACACTAGCTAACAAAATTTGCCCATTTCCTAGAAGTTAAGACCATGTACTCTACAGTCTAGTATGCACAGTTGTACATAGACGAGATCATGAGATTGCACGGAATACGAATGTCCATTATCTCGGACCGAGGCACTCAATTCACCTCGAGGTTTTGGCAAAAGTTATAAGAAGTATTAGGAATGCAATTGGACTTCAGTACTACGTTTCACCTTTAGATGGATGGGCAGTCTGAAAGGATAATTCAGACATTAGAAGACATGTTAAGAATATTAGTCCTAGATTTCGGTGGCAGTTGTGATAAGTACCTGCCTTTGATCGAGTTTGCCTATAATAATAACTACCATTCGTCCATTGGCATAGCACCATACTAAGCCTTGTATGGAAGGAAATGTCATTCTCTAGTCTGTTGGGTTGAGCCTGGAGACAAATATGTGGAGATGCCAGAATTACTTAAGGAGACTACTGAGAAAGTACCATTGGTACAAGATCAGTTGAAAACAGCTTTTAGTCGACAAAAGAGCTATGTGCATCCCAAGAGAAAGGACATCCATTTCACTATTGGAGATCACATTTTTTTGAAGGTTTCCCTAATGAAATGTGTCATGAGGTTCGGTAGGAAAGGGAAGCTATTGCCTCATTTCGTTGGTCCTTTTAAGATCTTGGATAAGGTTGGGGAAGTGTCTTATAGACTTGCCTTACCCCTAACTTTGGCGCATGTACACCTGGTATTTCACATCTCGATGTTGAGGAAGTACATGTCAAATTTAACCTATGTTCTATTGCTACCAGATATTGCAATAGACATGCAACTATCTTATGAAGAGATGCCAATAGCCACAGTAGATCGACAAGTGAAAAGATTAAGAAACAAGGAGATACCTATGATCAAGGTCCACTGGCATAACCATGAAATGGACAAATGTACTTGGGAAGCCGAGGAAAGGATGAGGTAGAAGCAGCCCTAGCTTTTTGAGTACATATAAGTAAATGCTAAATTTGAGGAAGAATTTCTTTTGAGGGGAGAATGTAACAACCTATAACCTTGCTATAAGTTTTGTGACAAAATGTGTGCTTTTATGAAATTTCATGTGCTATGTGAATTATAAGTAAGTGACATACTAGACTAGTTCTAATATGCATAATATGAATTATGAATATGAAATAGGTGATTTATGTGAAGTGCATATGCATAAATTGATTTAATGCATATAAAGTGAATTTTCATGCATAAAGTGATTTTTAAGCATAAAATAATTTTTATGAGCATTTTTAAAATATTTTAAATTAAATATTTTTGAGAGAATTTTGATGAAAATAAGAAGTAAAATATTTTATTTTTAATACATTTTAATTAGCCCATAAATTGGATTAAAAATCCAATTTACCAAAAGGCTAAGACATCTAAGCACTCCTAACCTAACTCATTAATAGTAATCTTATAATTTTGCACCCAAAACCCTAATACTCATCTAAAATTCGGCCTGCCTTGTGTTTGGGCAGCCTCCATTCTATTTTTTATTAGGCTTTACATAATTTTTCTATGAAAAATTCTCTCTTGGCTAAAATTTACAAGGTGCCTCCAAACCTTGTGATTTTGTGATCTTTCTTGTAAGTTTTCCTTTCCTTGCAAGTTAATTTTTAAATTTTATGAAACAAATCATGAGTAATTCATATGGGGCTATATATTTTCTAATTTTTCTTTATTGTATTCGACCTAGGTTTATTTTTGGAGGGAGAAATCAATTTCCAACCGTGAACATATCTTTCTCTTCTCAAATCCATCAAAAGTGAACCCTAAAACCTAAAAGTTGGAATTTTCATGCATACATGCATAAGGGGGGCGATTTTTATGTTTTTTTATCCTAAACTGATTTTTGTTATGATTACATGAAAAATATCAATTTAAATCATAAGTTTACATATTACTATAATGATAGGAAAGTATGAAAAACAAGAAAAACCCATAGTTTCCATGGTTATGGTGGGTTCGGCTAGTATTGGAATTTTAATCTCAAGGTCTATAATTTTTGTAAGGTACATTTTAGTGATTGCCAATATGTGTATATGATGGTACATGATTTAATTACATGATGATTGAAGGAGTAACACTAGGAAACTCCTAGAGTGGTTCGGCTTTGCTTAAGGTTTCCAAACCCTTAATTGATATGTTTGGCTAATACGTGTATATGGTTAAGTGGCATGTGAATTGAGTTTTATGATGTGTTAATTATGAATTAATGATCCTAAATTGCCTATGGGATTGATTTTATGATTTGCCCCAAAGGAGATAAGCATGACTCTTTTAAGGTTTACTTGTTAAGTTGATATATATGGAAAGTATTAAGGGTACCAAGTTGGAAGTTAAATTAAATTGATATTAAGATTATGATTTATTATGTTTGGCTTTAGAAAAGGCTTGATATGAACTATTATATGAATTCATGTGAGCTTAAGAAGGCAAAGTATGCAAGACTTAAAAGTCAATATGTTATGTACAAATGATGAGTGCACTTCTAGGTGCAACTCCAAGTATATGTGAATGACATATGTGCATGGGGTAATTACATGATAGGATAGCATGATGTTAAGCCAATGCTAAGTGTTGAATTGTAATATTGTGTTAGAGCTTGGAAAGTATTAGAAGTGTAAAGACTACAAGCATTAGGAGCTAAGGAATCACAAAGTGAGTAAACATTGTGTTCATGTTACAAGTACAAGTTATTATGATATGTGAACTTTTGAGATTCTTGATACCCGAGTTCCTTTCTATCATAAATTATAATTATATAATTTCTTTGTTAAGATTGGGTTACTAAAAGACAATTGGTCCGAAACTATTATTGCCTATTCAATGATAAGAAAAGGTCCTTCGTGATTATTGCTTTGCCTTACATTCTTCTTGGAACCACACTATTTTTTATCTTTTATTCAATAAGCTGAACTTCCATTACTACTATTATATATGTGATTGTATTCTTCAATGCTATTGTTATAAGTGATTGCCATTAGCTTTGGCTATGGTCCCTATGAAACCTTATATACAGATAGGGATCGCAATGGGGTGGGGAATCCTCGTTCTCTGCGGGGTTCCCCCTATACAGGGCGAGGATTCCCCGATTTCTCTCTCCATGGGAATGGGGTTAGGAGAAATTCTTTCCCTATTAGTGAGGACGGGGTGGAGATGGGGAGTGTATCCCCTACCTTGCAGAGATCCCCATCCTAGTCCTCATGGGGACCTAATAATATGATTACATAATTACCCCTAATATAATGAGTAATAACTTACATAATTACCCCATAATATAATTAGTAATTATTGGAAGAATTTTATTTAAGTATTCTCATATTTATGTATGTTGAATTTTTAATATTTTACTAAAAAAATTGCAGAATATTTTTAATGTATTAAGAATATTTACATTTTAATTTTGTTTGGTTGATGTTTTGTAGGTTTGAATATATTAATATTTTTTAAATATATTTATTTTTATTTTTTTTGTTATTATTTATGAATTATATAATATATATAAATTTAGTAAGACAAAATTCAAATGGAAATAGGGATACCCGCGGGAATGGGGATCCCCATAGGGATGGGAATGGGGATTAAATTATCCCCATATGTGAGATGGGGAAGGGGATGGGGATTCCCCGCTAAGGTGGGGATGGGGATGGGGATGGTTCACTGACCCTCGCCCCACCACGTTGCCATCCTTATATGCAAAAATCTTCATGCTGATGCGGAAAATCATCAAAACCTATGCATATGCTCTTAACCCGATGGATAGGGGTAGTATATCCACCTCAGCCAGAAGGGGCAGTTATAGCCGTAGAGCCTGATAAGCTTCACGCTTCTTTATAAGTTGGGAGTTAAAATTTGGTATGATACCACCTCTCCCTTATTATGCTTGAGTGAATAAGGCAAAAGCTTTCACTCTATAAGTTATAAGTTTAATTTCTGCGAAACTTGCTAAATCGCAAACTATGAACTATGAACCCTTCTAAAGGGATATGTCTTATTGTACAAGTTGTATTGTTTACTCATTGAGATCATCTGTATCACTACTTTTCTTATGTGGTTTCAACTGAGCATTATGATGAGGCAAGGTGATAGCTCAAGCAATCTACTCCATTTGGGAGATTTCCTTGTCCAAGTCATTCTATATACTATGATATGGAGAGTCACTCTTAGATGCTCTAGGAGTTTCTTTTTGGAACATTATTCATTTGATGATTAATTTGTAATCTTAATTGTTCTTTTCTTATGGATTGTATTCAAAGTATTTTTAAACTATTCTTCCACTAGTTATGGATTTCCTTTATTAATGGTAATACAAGTTAATGCATTAGATTTTGGTATGATCTTAAACAGTATTTAATTGCGCATGAGAGGGTTCTACTGCTATGGGCAACCTTATGTCTCTCTATGTTCTAGAATCGTCATATCTCAGAAGTTGGGATGTGACACCAAACTTTATTTTTAAACCAATTATTAGTCCTCTTAGTTTTTCCTTTTATTCAAATAAAAATTTTAAGAATCCATTAGATAATTTTGAATCAGAACTCAAAAATCCTCTCAAATGGGCCAAAAACTAAGACAAGTGAATTAATTCTAGAAAGAACTACTCATCGGAGAAGAACTACTTAGTCCCTCATCACCGGAGAAGAACTACTCAGTTCCTCATCATCAGGCTAAATCCACAAATATTGCACTTAAACTTTTCAATTAATTTTTCTTACCTTTTTCCTGGGTTTAAGAGCATATTTTATATTTTTAGGTGGGGAAACATCAATGGAAAATTGGGAATGTAATTTTTTGGGTATCTAATGTAATGTGTCTTCATTTATTTATTGTAATGAGTAGTGCTTGAAAAGAAAACAAAAAGAGAAAATATATTTGTTAACTCTCATTTCAATACCTTCAAAATTAATTCCGAGCTCACTAAAGTCGGCCAGAATTTTTTAGCATAATCTGACACTTTTTCTATCCTGACAAAACTTCTAGTACCAAACAATATTTTTTCAAAGCAAACTGGATTTCTTTTCTAATTGACTGTTATTGTGTTCTAAAATTAATTATGAGTCTATCAACACCGAATGATAATTTTTTTGAATCCAAAAACTCTTGAAAACTGATCTGAAAATCTCAAAAATTGAAAAGGGACCCACTAAGCTAACGTGCCTCGAGAGCCATGTGCAGATCCGCACCCCTCTATACAGAGCCCTGAGTGGCCTACACGGCAACTACCCCAAAGATCCATGCCTCCTAGGAGCGGCCACCATGCTTGTGTGTCCCTTCCCTGCACTTAAATGCCCTTCTTAGTCTAATTTTCATCCCCTTTTGGGTCTTTTCACTTTTTCAATTTCTAAACTACTCTCACCCATTTTTTCTATAAATACCCCCTCCATTCTTTTATTTTCCTTGCCCTTTCAATTTGAATAGTTTGCTATCCTCAAATTTCTCTCTTCTTCTCCCTCCAACCACTCTCTAATTAATTAATTAATCTTTTTAATTAATTAATTATATCACCCTAACTAAGTTAATTAATCATTTTAATTAAATTAAACTTCTTTTATTAAAAATAATTACTCAATTAATTAATTAATCTTTTTAATTAATTAATTAATCACTTTTTTTCAAAATTAAATTAATCTTTTTTTAATCCACCCTTTGTCCAAATTAATTAATTAATTATTTTAATTAATTAATCCATCTATCCATTTCATCACATTAATTAGTTAATTAATTATTTTAATTAATTAATTAATTTTTCAATCAATTCAATCACCCTGTCTTGATAAAATAGAATTTCGGTCTAGTAAAACCCTCTACCTGCCAAAAGCAAAGGTATCAGTCTTTTCCTCTCACCCGCAAACCCAAATCAAATCAATCAATCCAATCAATCTTGAAACTCCTCCACTTAATCATAGAATGAACTACATTGGTTTTACCCCCATTCAATAAGGTATGTAGGCAAGTTTGGAATCTAAATCTAAACCTCAAATCCAAATTCCAATAAATCACCTTTCTCCTTTTATTTTCCAATTAATTAGTATATTCAGTTGATTTAATTATTTTGAAGTCAATGAGCAATTCTATAGTTCCCTAAATTCATAAGGACTAGAGAGAATACTCTCCTTAGCTTGTGGATATTTATTTCTTAAATTCCCTTATGCATTTCATAACCATGCCATGCTCATGCATTTTAATTATTATCTTATAATCACAATTCATGAAATCAATTTTTAAGTCAAATTAAACTTAAGAGCCAAATTTAGATTATCTAATAAAAAACCTAGTCTCGGAGTTCAACTTAGTTTGAAGATTAGTGGTTTTTATCCTTAAGTAAATTAATTGCAAAATTAATGAATTGGAGTCACAAATCGGGTTTTTTCTTAATTTTTCCATTTAAAAATAAATTATGGTGGCGACTCCCGAAATCATTTTTCAAATCACAAATCAATTTTTCAAACGATAGCTGTTCCTATCATAAGTACCGAAACTCGTTCTATGACCTCCTTAAAAATCGCTCGGCTTTTCCTTAAGGTAAAATTTCACACAAGCAATTGAAGGGCATTCAGGCGAGGTCTTACTGTTAATGACTCTACTAGGACTGGTTGCCACATTTTTTTAAAATAAAAAGGAAAATAACAGGATTATTATTTGGTTAAGGAAAAATTTTTCTAAAATAATCTCCATTTGACTCATTAAGTATAATTTGAATTTCATGCATCACTTTGCATAATAAAGGCTCCTTGCCTAACTTTAGTGTTAAGAAAATTTTTGGATAGCGAGTAGCATTAGTTCAACAACTCTCTTTGAGTATGTTGGGAGATAGTAAAAACATTCCACCCTGCAATGAATCCCTAATCATTTTGGTGGTGTAACGAACAATCAGTACCATTAGACTCATGCAAGGCTTCTTACCTCATATGTGGTTACGTATATCGATGCTCTAGTAGGACGGGGACCTTTCATCAAATCACCATTCACCCTTATGCATGTAGTCGCCCTAGCATTAACTCTAGGTTCCATATACCATAATAATGGAAACATTCATGCATATGCCCATGAAACTTTTTTTGGCATGCATCATCACATTGTCATGCATACATAAGAAACTCGACAAATTTGAACACCTTAAAGACCCAAGCTGGTGGTCCGTTACCCAAAACATGGTAATCTCACACACCCACCCTATTAATCTTTAAACCTGGTGACCAACCATATGGAGGAAATCCTTTTCCCGACACACCTTCACATTCATTCCCTTTTTTCCTTCATAATTCTGTGTTCTTGCCCATTTTTTCTATTTGTTTTTTGTTTTCAAGGTACCAATGGCGAATACCCCTAGCCCTTTCGATCAAGATGCGATGAGCACTTTTTCCACCAACCTCTTCAAGAAACAAGAGGAAACATTCCAAAGCACACTCACCACTACCCTTAAGACCCAAGTCGACACCTTCACCAATGTTCTTAACTCTCAGTCTACCACCTTCATTATTGCTCTCAACTCCTAATGCCAATCTATCATTAGTGAGGTCAAGGAAATAACTAATGCTACCATTACTCCTCCCCCTACTCAGCTAGCTTCCATTCAAACTGAAACCAGCCATACCCCTATTTTTACTCCTCCTATTATCAATCTCACCGATAAAGGGAAAGCTCTTAAAACACGTACCTCTCCTCCTCTAAATGTGAATGCCACTGCTCCCACTCCTACTGCAAATCCTTTTCAAGGTGGAGATTTCTCTAGCTTCCTTGAAGCTAAAAAATTGATGGAGAAATTTGAAGCCATAGAATAATCCATCAAAAATATCAAAAAGCATGAATGTCACATCCCAACCTTAGAGATACGATGGTCCTAGAACATGGGGAGACATAAGGTCACCCACGCCCGTAGAACCCACTTACATATAAACAAATCATGCCTAGGATCTTACCAAACCTCTTTCATTAACTCATTTAAAACATTTAGAGGAATACCATAAATTGCGAAAGACTTAAAATAAATCGTTACATATAAAATCCATAAGGAAAATAATATATCTCAATAAGTATCAATCAACATTCCCGGAGCATCTAATGACAAGACTTCATAAAAATAGTATTATTGATAACTTGGACAAGGAATTCCCTAAGCGAAGTAGAATGCTTGAGCCATCACCTTACCTCCTCATATTTGCTCACCTGGAACCATACAAGGAAAAAGGGGTGAGATAGATGATTTCAATGAGTAAACGAAAAGGCACATACATTATCACATATTCCTTTGAAAAGGAAACACATAGCTTATACACATAGTTTATGATTTATAATTCATGAATCATGTTACAATTTTGCAAGGGTTCAATTTGACAAGTTTGCAGAAATCAGACTTATAACACATAGTGAGTGAAGGCTATTGCTCTATCACTCGAACACATAGAGGAGAGGTGGCCTTATACCAAATTCCAACTCCTATCACATAGAAGGCGTGAAGCTGATCAGGCCCCACGGCTAGAACCGCCCCTTTCTAGCTGAGGTGGATCCACTACCCCTATCCATCGGGTTAAGACCACGTGCACAGGTTCCGATGATTACCCACATCAGCATGAGGATTCTGCATAAAAGGTAAAAGGTACCATAGCTAGAGCTAATGGTAATCACAATTAACAATATCACATAAGGTAACAATAACATGTATTCCAATAACAATAGTGGTTTAGCTTTCAAACAATGATACAATGATAGTATAGTTCTAGAAAGAATATAAGTTAGGGTGTTAATCACAAGAATTTCTTATTGGATAAAAAAATAGTTTTGGACCAAATGTCCCTTGGCAACTCAAGCTTGTCAAAGAAATCATATAATAACATTTAGAATAGGAAGAACTTGGGTTTCAATGATTACAAAGGCTCACATAACAATATTTCACATTCTTATAACACAACATGATGTTGTTCACACTTATAACATGAATATGGCATTTGCCCACATTTGAAGAATGAATATGATGTTTACTCATCTTGGGATTCCTTTGCTCCTAGTACACATAGTCCCTTTTGCACTTCTAAAGCTCCTCAAACTCTAACATAATATTTGATTTAATACTTAGTATTTATTTAATCATGATGCTCCTATCGTATAACTACCTATGCACATATAGCATACATATTAGAGTTCACACATAGGTGTACTCATCACTTACACATAACACATTGACTTTAAAAGTCTTGCACACTTAGGCCTTTTAGGCTCACATGAAATCACATTATAATCATATCAATACCTTTTTAAGGTTATCGCAATATTATTACCTCAATATCAATTCACTTTATCATTTATCTTAGTTCACTTTACACTTTCATACATGTCAACTTAATAATTTACCTTTCAAGTGTTATGCTTAACTCTTATGATCCCTTTCACTTCATTAACTCATAACCATATGTTCATCATGAAGTCATCATAACATCTAGTTCCATATTTCTCAACCACATTTGCATTCTAATCACAATATAAGGTTAAGTTACCTTAAGTATACCCTAAGTATACCATAATGCATTTAAGCTTATCTAGGATCATACCTTCAACTAACATGCAATTTTATCATTTATTATACATACATACATGTCAACAATCATCAAAACACATCACATAAAATTTATAAACATTGGGACAAAAATGGCCATGTAGGCCAAATGCATCATCAAGGTAAAAACCAAATTCTTCTTCTTTTCGTACTTTCCGTCTATTTTAGAAATATGTCAAAACATGGTTTGAATCAAGATTTTTCATGTAAACATAACAAAAATCATTTTAGAACTTAAATTCATAAGAATCGGCTACTCTTGGTGTTATTAATACATAAAAATTCAACCTTTTGCATTATAGAGCACAAAACCATAAGTTTTCTTATTTTCGGTATTTTCCGGTCATTTCAGAAATATGCAAACAGGTTGTTTAAACTATTATTTTTCATTCAATCATAGAAAATATCAATTTAGAACACATCCCTTCATGATTCGGCAGCCATAGATGGGATTTATACGAAAAATTCCAAGTTTAAAGGCTTAGGTGAAAAATCATGAGTTTCCGCGCTTTCCGCGCATTTCGTTCATTTCAGCGATAAACAGACACATGATTCAAATCATTATTTTTCATCTAAACAAAGCAAATATCATAGTAGAACACTTCCTCATACAAATTGGCAGCCATATGTCCATGCAAGAATAAAATTTTCCAACTTCCAAGTTCTAACACAAAAACCTTGAACTTCTTTGTTTTTCGAAACTTTTCGGTCATCGCAGAAATATGCAGAAATATTATTTAATCCAATATTTTTCATCTAAACAAATCAAAAATCAATTTAAAATACAACCATGCACAAATTTCCCTCCCCCCCCCAATGATGTTTATGCATAAAAATTGTGATTTTAAGTTATAGAATTCACCTTTGGAGGAATCTTGCAGAAAGAATCATGTTTTTGGTAGAAAATAAATTTTCTCTCCCAAAAACTCACCCAAATAGAATTAAATATGTAAAAATCAATAATCAAATAGTTCAAAATAATTTTTCCATAATTTATTTCATAAAAATCAGTTTAGAAATTGAAAGAGAATAAAAACTTACGATTACGGTCACGAAATCGCGAAATGAAAAGGTGTTTTCAATATTTCGGTAGAGAGAAATATTTTGCGAGAATTTTCTACCAAGATACAAAAAGAATAAGAGAATGGCTGCTAAAAACCCTTGTTTGGCCGAAATTTAGAATAAATATTAGGGTTGGAGTGGAATTTCCACTAATACCCTTAATGAATTAGGTTAGGAGGATTTTGGTGTAGTGGGCTTTTGAGTATTTGGGCTTTTCCTTTAAATTTTTGGCTGAATAAGATTTAAAATAAAAAGAATGTTTTTCTTATTAATTTTGGAACATTTCCCTCAAAAATATTTATTTTAAAATATTTTAAAAATACTCATAAAATTATTTTATGCTTAAAAATTGTCTTATGCATGAAAATTTATTTTATTTAAAATAAATTCTTTTATGTAAATGCACTTCATGTAAATCATTTATTTCACAATAGCAACACATATTATGCATATTAAATTAATTTAATATGCCACATACTCATCAATCACTTAGATCACAAATTTTCACACAAGCACACACTTAACCATATTAGTTCTAAATCAAGCAATTTATCACTAAAATTCCTAGGATGGGTGGGGGTTGTTACAATGAAGACATAATAGATGTCGATTCTCTTGCTCTCTTCCTAAACACCAGAATTCCATTCAAGTTTAAGATGCCGATAATGGACAAATTCAATGGCACAATTTGCCCAAAGAACCACCTTAAGATGTATGTAGGTGCAATGAGACCGTTTGGTGTGGATGACGAACTCCTTACTTAGTTACTCCAGCAATCTTTAACTGGAGCTGCCCTCAAGTGGCTTTTAGATCTCAACTAGAACCATAAGAAAATATAGGATGACATCTACAATGCTTTTATTAAGCAATATCACAATTACATTAAGGTAAATGTTACCCGCCGAGACTTAGAGACCACTAAGCAAGGTTAAAGAGAGTCCTTCACCGCATTCCTTACAATGTAGAGGGTAAAAGCAACTTAAATGGTGAACTATCCATCTGAAAATTGATATTATTGTTAAGCATCTCCTCCTCTAATACCATATGCATTAGCAAACTCAATACCTCCCCAACTTCAAAGCTCTCATTGTCACTACTAGAAAGATAAAGGATTTGATCCAATCAGGACAAATTAAGGATGAATCTTTTTGTTGACCTAAGTTATTTCAAAACTTAGTCAATCTCTATTTTGATCTTGTTAATCAAATTGAAGGTTATCTAATACTTGTTTGAGTGTTTGTTTTGCAGAATATATATCATATTTATTGATTGAAGTTGAAAGGAAATCAAAAGCTCCCAAAGTATATAAGTTGTCTTCTGAGTGGCGCCCAAGGCAGAAAAGTCACGACCATGACCATGATTTTGCGACCAAGACAATCAAGAAGGCAAATTATTCATTTTCAGCTTCGAAGACACAGAGAGGATTGCGACCTCAGTCGCAACCGCGACCAAGGGGGCGATACCTGATTCGCAACTACGAATTACAAGTCGCGACCGCGATATTCATACAGCATTCAGAGCTTGCAACAGACAATTGAAGAACCAAAGAGAAGATGCCACGTGTGATCTAGTCATTGTAAATCATGAATATCACAACCGCGAAATAACAGTCACGAGTGCGAAAAATGAGTCGTGATCGTGAAAAATGCTTAGAGATCGCGATCCAGCTCTGACAATGCATTTAATGCAAGATATTATGGCTGTTGTGAGGATCCTTCTTGGGATCTCTTTGTAACGGAAATTTAGAGGGAAGAAGCTATAAATACCCCCTCCAAAGACCCTCATTAAGAATCCAAACAACTTTCATTTAAGCCAAACTCTTGCAATTTTAATTCTTAAAGCCTTACCTATTAATTATCATAATTTGGTTGTTATAAGAACATTAATAGCTTAAAGGGTTGAGTGTCAGCTTTGAAAACACATATTGTTAGGTTAAAAGTGAGTCATTAGAGAGCACTTATATAGGCTTAAGTGTGAGCCTAAGGAAAACACTTGTAATAGTTGTGTGTGAGCCATTGAAAACACATTGTAAGTTTGGAGTGAACTTGAAACTCCTTGTAAGTATCATCTAGTAGTAGAATACCCAATTGAGATTAGGGAGTGGATGTAGGGTTCGTTAATACCCGAACCACTATAAAATTGATTGTGTTCATTCTCCTTCTCTATATCTTTCTATCTATTTTTTAATTTCCCACCAATTCAACCCCTCTTCTTGGTGCATAAAGGCATATACTTTTAACTCGAGATACCATAAGAACAACTACACCACCAATTCCACCACCCAAAGAGGAGGGGAGATAAATATTGCCTCCTATCACCAGCTAATGAGGTTAGAAAGAAGAGCTTTCTTTGAGTTAGGCATGCCTCTAAGCACTATCTATAAAAAGGCCTTAGAAGCCCATCTTATCAAGCCTTTAGAGCTAAGAGCACCTCCTAATCCATTGTTGAAGAACTATAATGCCAATGAGCATTAAGACTATCATCAAGGACTAGGGCACAAAACTGATGCGTGCAATGCTCTAAAGCACAAAATTCAATACTTTATTAATAGCAGAGACATTATTACTCCTAAGCCCAAAGCCTAACACCACCACCAATTGAGCTCACCCGACCATGTCAAACTTCACCCAATAATTGGCACTTTGAGAAGAATGCCGGCCTACTATGCCAGAGTCCTTTGAGTTTGTATCCGAGTCATCTGATTTTGAGTCCGTGTCTGAGTCCAAGTCTAAGTCTCTTAAGTCTATTTCTATTAAATCTTTCTTTGAGTTTGAGTCCTTCGAGCCTTGTCCTCTCAAGTTTGTATTTCACCTTCTATGCTTAGCCTTTGATGTAACTATTGATGGGACTTTTATCAAAAATAAAAGTTTGAACTTACTGATTTGCTTTAATTTTTTTGATTTATCTTTGAATGAGACATCTAAAAAGGAAAACAAAAAGAAAAAAAGAAGATAAGAAAAGAAAAGGGAAAAAGAAATAATTTAATTATGGCATAAAAAAAATCATCACATCAACTATTCTACAATGAAACCCAAAGACTTGCTAGGGACTGATCCATGCATCACAGTTCACAAGACCCCAACCTACACATAAAGCCTGTTAAGTAAAGGCTACAAAGAATGAAGGCAAAGTAGACAGAGGGATCACGACTAGTTGAAGGCCATTGATAAAAAAGAGAATGGATGCTCTGTACGAAATTTAGGGCTATCAATAAAGACCTGCCAAGCACTTCAACTAAAAGGTGAGAGACAAGGGTTTACAAGAAGGAAATCTAGTTCTAGGAGAAATCTAATCCCCTTTTCATGATCCAAAAGGAAGTTCAAATTGAACTGGGCTAGATAATATGTGCTCCAGAAGATCCTATCTGACAAAGGCGCCATCCTCATTGTGAAGCCTCCCCCGGCCTGATCCGCTGAAGAGAATCAAGATGCTCATTCTGGGTTAAACTCAAGATGGAACCTTCAGGTTCGGATTTGGTTGATTTTGAAAATGATTTTTGGGAGTCACCACTCTAATTTATTTTTGAATGGAAAAATTAAGGAAAAACCCAATTGACTCCAATTCATTAATTTTCAATTAATTTAACTAAGGATAAAATTACTAGCCTTGAATCAGGTTGAGTACGGGGACTAAATTTTAGTTTTAAGTAATCTAAATTTGGCTCTTAAGTTTAATTTTGACTTAAAAATTAATTTCATAGATGACAAATATTATATGACAATTATAATATCATGATTAATGCATAAGCATAGTATGAATGCAATAAAAAAAATTAAAATGAAGTATCCACAAATTAAACTAATTAAAAAGGGGAAAGGAGATTGATTGGTATTTGGATTTGAGATTTAGATTTAGATTCCAAACATTTCTATGTACCCCATTGAATGGGAATCAAAACTCATATAGTTCATTCCACGATTAAGTGGAGGGGTTTAAGGGTTGATTGGATTGATTGATTTGATTTGGGTTTGAGAATAAAAGGCTAATACCTTGACTTTTGGTGGGTAGAGAATTTTACTGGACTAAAGTTTTATTTTATCGGGACTGAGTGATTGAATGGATTGGAAAATTAATTAATTAATTAATTAAAATGATTAATTAACTAATTAATATGATGAAAATGATAGATTAATTAATTAAAAAGATTAATTAATTAATTTGGAGGAAGGATGAATTAAAGAAAACGATTAATTTGATTTTAAAAAAGTGATTAATTAATTAATTAAAAAGATTAATTAATTAATTAATTAATTAAGTGATTAATTAAAAAAAGAGTTTTAGTTAATTAAAAAGATTAATTAACTTGGTTAGAGTGAGATAATTAATTAATTAAAAAGATTAATTAATTAATTAGAAAGTGGATGGAAAGAGAAAAAGAAAAGTTGATAGATAACCATCAATATCAACTTTGGAGGTGAAGAGAAATGAGGAAATGGGGGACCTATTTATAGGCAAATGGGATTGAGGGTAGTTTAGGTAGTGAAAATGTGAAAAGACAATGAGGGGTATGGCTAGAAAGGGCTAAAAATTGGGCTGGAGGGGGTAAAAGGGTCATTTTTCGCTCAAGAGAGGCCCATTTTAAGTTAGAACGGTGTAGTACCACAGCAGACCTATGCGGTGCCGAACCAAGACTATGCAGCGCTGCATCAAGGATTTGCGGCATGCCGCAGAAGTAGCATGCGGCGCTATACAACACTAACCTGGGGCCGCATGCTTGCTACTTGGCATGCCACGTGGCATGCTAGCACTCTTTTTGATATCTTTTTTTAGTCAGTTTTTGGAGGTTTCGGATTAATTTTTTAGATTTTGAGGTCAACTTTTAGGAGTTATAGAGTTCAAAAATCTTATCGGTCAGCTTTGATAGATTTGAAATTAATTTTAGAATAATTGAACAATCAGTCTGAGAAAAGATCTAGTTAGTTTTGAAAAAATATGTCTAATATAGAAGGTCCGGTTAAGATAGAAAAAGTGCCAGTGTTTGAAAATTAAGTATTCTTATACTAATGTGACTGAAAGTCCATTTTTAGCTCCAAGAGCGCTGCCCCCTTGACCCCTGCCAGCTAACCGACTAGTGGGACCATCGTACTGGCTCTCAATAGTGCATTAATCTTAGCAGATGTCAAGCTGTAGCCGAATGATGAAGTGTAAAATTAAGGGTTCACACTCATAGACGTGGATGAAAATGAATTTTTCTTTCCTTGCAACTTAAATCAACCAAAGCAATACTTCTTCTAAAGATGATATCTGCATTTCATTTTTGTTTTCATGTATATATAATTAGAACTACATGGACCTAATTCTCCTTAAAAGAAATGACTGACAGAAAGTGATGTAAGATATATGTAGGCAATCCGACTCAGGTACAGTCCAAATCATAATATAAAATATTTTGTTTGCATCGCATTCTCATTTTTTTTATGCTAAATACATCATTCACTTAATTATTTTGCCTGAACAAAAAAAAAAGACAAAAAAGAAGAAGAAAAAGAATGATCGCTAAGCTGAAAACCTGAAAGGGTGAGTTAGGCAGAAATTAGAGCAAAAATAAAAAATGTCTCATTTAATAGTGATCAAATCTTGTAAAATAAAAACCAATCATTATGAAAAAAAGGAGAGCCTTTTCAATATCCTCTATAGCTTATCCCGTATCATGTAGTCCTATCAACCTGTAACTATTTTGAACAAAAAGCAAAAAAGTTCATGTCTAAAGTCATGGTCTAGCCAGTCCTCTTCTACCTTCTAAGGTGCACATCTTTGGTGTCCTCATTAGAATCAGAGTCTGCCATAATCTCATCAAATGGGCACACTCCTTTTCCAGGTCTCTGTAGCTTCTTCTATCACAACAATAGAAGTACCAACAGAATCAAAACTACTCACCATAGCAATATCAAAAACCCTCTTTTGAGTACCAGTAGTTCTAAAACTACTCCTAAAAATCCTCCTCTACTATTCAAAAACTACAATACCCATTTTTGCCTTAACTATAGCAGTCCTTCTCTGAACCACTATGGTAATGTCACCCTATTTCCTTACCACAATCACAGTCTCCTTTGTCACTGCCATCGCAGTTTAAGTCACTACTGTAACCCATAGTAGACACTTTCAGTAGGTCCCCGATGAAGGAATGATGAAGCCAAATGCAGTGGAAGGGAAGTGGTGAGGTGAAATTTTAAATATTTTAAAATTTCACTTCACCCAATTTTAGTCCAAAATTCATTCAATCAATCAATTAATTTATGTGTAAAATACATATGCAAAGAAAGAAGAAGGAAGAGTAAAGAAAGAAGAAGGAAGAGTAATCATATTACCTCTTGTAGGTTCCTTCATTCTTTATCAAAGAGCTTCCCAAGTGTGAAGCCTTTAGATCATCCACACCTAACTCACCTCCAATTTTCCTCTTGATTTCTTTGGTGTTCTTGAATCCTCTCTTGGATGCCCAAATTGATTCAAGTTTTCCCTCAAAAATTCATTTAAGAATTTAAGGTTTCTCTTTAGTTTGTTTTGGACTAAACATATTTTCAATTTGCAAGCATTTTTTCTTTCATAAAGAACAAAGAAGAGAATTGAAGATCAAAAGAAAATATGAACAAATATTTTCTTCCTTTTCTTTCTCTCTCTCAACTTCTTTCTTTAAAATGCTCCAAATCTTGAAAATGATGTTCAACTCCCATTGTAACATAAAAGCTCTTAGCTTTCATATCTTTAGAAGACTTAGCCCTTGAGTCTTCACAAAGACTTAAATATCCTTACATATTCTTTTAGCTCACCATTTGGTGAAGGGGCAAAGTTGACTTTGCTGCTTCAAATGGTGAAATGACCATTATATCTTTTAGGGGTGAAATGGACATTTCCATTAGCCAAAAGATGTAATTATAATTTTAACTTTAGTAGAAAATTCTCTAACCCCTAAACCCATCATATGGGCTCATGAATAGTAAATTTTTTCTAACCCCTAAATTGTCTATTAACCATATCACATATGGGCTTAAGCCACATCTCATGTGTTAAGGGTTTTTATTAAGCTTAAAATTAAGTATTTGATTTAGTCCAAATCAATTTTCAATTTAATCTTTCTCATTTGCATCATATACAAATTAAGATTTAATTAAATAGAAACCTTCATAAATTAAACATTAGGACATGTCAGGGTTCTTGTAAATTGAATTACATGTTTAATCATTTTACCACTAATCAATTAATTAAATACTTTAATTAATTATTATGGTAAACCTTTTACACTTGGAAGGTGATCATTATAGGGTGTGTGACTTTCTAGGTTCATGTCTAATTAGCAATGGGAATGAGAAAACATTTTTCTCTACTAATGTGAAATCCCCACTTCACACTTAGTCCTATAAGTCATAAGGGACAAATAGCATTTCATGTCACTACTACCTAATTAGAAATGAATGTTTATAGTTGATAACTTTAAACATCACATGGACCATCGATCATAAATTATCGTGCACTAGAATCCTTTCACTAAAGATCCCAATCTTAGCTAAGGTAATGGTTTATGTCAAACCCTAATGTGCTTCGATTCTATGTCCTTATCTCGATTCTAATTCTTGATAATATTAGATTCCTACTAGAAACTCTTTCTAATGAATCTGTCTGTCTTGACCAGGAGCTTTAGTTATCAAGAATAACCAAATAGTATAGGATCTTAACCTCATTTACTTGAGATAATGAATTCTATCTTGACGATCACCTACCTCCATACATAACAAATTAGAACCATCACATGCCGTATATCCGTACATGAATAATATGTCTATGTAAACAGTAATAAATCCTAACCACCTATATATAAGATATAGTATCCCTCAAGTCAAAGGATTATATGCACTATTTATGACCTAGATGATAAATAATTGAAAAGTAGTAAAATCCTATATTATTATAATCTAATGTCACAGTTCGACTATTCATTCTATGAATATCCATGTATTTGCATCAACATCATATGTCAAGCAGCATGAGATTTACTGCCTCTATAATCATCTATATCACATACTGATTATAGAAAATAAACAGAGGTAATGATCTTCCGGAATTAATAATGCCCAGTCATTAATCCTATAATCATGAACATATTTAAAATATTTGTACAAGAGCGATCTGTCTCCCATATTCTCAACACTTGAGAATAGATCCTCTTACAAATACTTAAGGACTATATTCAATAATATGAAACCCTTTTCACAGTATGAATATATTATCATCCCATTGGAAATTAATATCTACTATTATATAACTATTATATGGCTCCTAGGGCACATACTGCTATTACTCGAGTCTCCTTCAAAGATCGAGTCACCCCCTCTATCTATGTTGCAGTCTTTTTTCTATTGATGGCTCCTCTTACAGCCTATCTCTTCTCAACTGCATCACCTTCTATAACCCTCAGCAAGACAACCTGGCAACACTTTTTCAACTGGCCAAACTACTTCAACTGGCAATTTCAGTTAATCCTAGGCCCATCCTAAAAAAATATGGGCTTTTTAGGTTCAGGCTCGGGCCAGGTATTAAAAAAAAATCTTTGTCCAGGCCCAGTATTTTTATTGGGTGGGCCGGGCAGGCACTCGGACCTATGATCAAGTCTATCCCCTAGTAGAACGTCATTCAAACCAAACCCTACAAGTAAACCACTCGACATCCATGGTCCTCAGTCATAAGAAATCTAATTCCTTACCATCGCCAGTGGTAAAATATGTCCTCTTAGGTAAGCTATGATAACCATTCTATCCAATCTCTGACTAAGTCTCAGTAAGGCATATGCAATACTGAGAAGCAGGGGCCACCACCTGAAAATGATCCAGCTGCCACACTTGCAAAATAACTCAGAATCTAAAACCAGACACCCACAATGCACCCTTAATAGTTAGGGTAAGAATAGATAAGTTTTCTCACTTGGAGAATAACTGAGGAGACAATCCATCTCTCCAAACCTCAAACAAAGCAATTAAGAATCATCAGTGTCTCTACAACACAGCTCTAACCACAAAATGCCTCTATTTTATCTGCAATACTAATCCTACCACTCTAGCATCATCCTAATCAATGGACCCATGAAATAGGTATCTGACTCTCAAATAAAAAATTAAGGCACTCATCCTGAGCTTATGCTCCCCTCATATCTCTCTGGTCACTAGAATTATAAAACTTCTCAATCACACCAGTCAAATTCACTTGACTATTACCAACCACCATCTAGCCAGTGACATCCTGAGGTAAGTTGAAAAACTCCAGAAAAATCTAGGATATGCTAAACTCACACCACCAAAGTTGTCTCTGAGTTATAGCCAAGCCATATTATTGAACTTCCCAAAAGTGGGACAAAACTCCACCTTAGTAGCACCAAAATAGAAACTACAGGCCGCCAAATCCTGAAACCTAAACCAAGCCCTCAAAAAAATCCCAATCCACTAAACTCATCATAATACCACCATGGCAACTATTCCACACTAACTCAAGTTGAGTTTCTCAACCTTATCAAGTTTCTCAGTCCATAAATGCATGCTTTAGGATGCAAAAATCACATAAAAAAACTGCATTCATAAAGCAAATGCATGAATCCATTCTCTTGCATTCATACAATTATCCATTACAGGCATCATCACAAATCATCCATGGCATAGAAATTAAATGAAAGGTTCGTGAATCCTAAAACATGCATACATGAACATTCATCATCTACACAAAAACATACATGCGTATGCAACTATTTGCAGTCATGCACAATCATGTATAAGCTGAGCTAATAGCCTCTTCTAAAGCTGACCTATACTTCCTTGAAGCTGACTAATACCTCTTAAAGCTAACTAGTGCCTCTTTAAAGCTAAATAATACATTTCTATATCTAATTGACGAAGTGTGACATTCAGAGTCCCTTTAATCCCAGTAAAGTTCCTTCATGCCTTCCAAAAGGCCCAACCCCTCATATTCAGAAGCCCAAGTTTCTTTGATGCAACTAAAATCCTATCAGAATCTCTGGAGCTAACTCACCATAGGCCGATGCTCTCCTTCTATCAAAATCTTTTCAGAATCTATGGAGCCTACTCACTATAAGCCAAAGCTCTCCTTTTACCAAAATCAAAATCTCTTAAGTCAACTTGCCATAAGCCGAGACTCTCCTTTTACCAAAATCAGAATCTCTTAAGCCGACCCTCCATAGGCCAAGGCTCTACTTCTACCAAAATCTTGTCAGAATCTCTTGAGCTAACTTGCCATAAGCCAAGGCTCTCCTACCGAAATCTTTTCAAAATCTCTTGAGCCAACTCACCATAGGTCAAGGCTCTCCCTTTACCAAAATTTTGTTAGAATCTCTCTAGCTGACTTGCCATAGATCAAGACTCTCCTTCACTAAATTATCTTGTCCAAAATCCTCTTCCATCCATAAATGTCTAGAAACAATCACTTCACATCCATATGGTTTGAATTTTCACGTATTTTACCCAAATCCATCAATTCACCCAATAATATCTAGCCATCATTCTAAATATCTCTTTGATCTATCTTCTCACTTCCATTTATTAGCTATATTTTCTACCCATAAATGTTTAGGAATGATTGCTTAAATATTTTTGTGGTTCTTCTTACCATCTTCCCTTTTTTATCATGTCTCCCATCCGTAAATGTCCAAATACTGATCTAGGCATCCTGTTGGTTCCTTATACCATCCCAACTCTTGGGTTCAGTATCATTAGAATTGCCTTACAGATAAGATAATTCTGACGAGGGGACAGTTGTGAACCCTCACTTCAGCACCTTCAAAATTAATTTTGTGCTCACCAGAATTGACCAAATTTTTTTTTAGCACAATCTGATACCTTTTTGATCCTAATAGGACTTTATGTACCAAACAATATTTTTCCAAAATAGAATATATTTCTTTTCAAACTAATTGTTATTGTGTTCTAAAATTAATTTTGAGCTTATTGACACTGACCAATAATTTTTTTGAATCCAAAAACCCCCTGAAAATTGACTCGAAAATCTCAAAAATCGAAAAGGGACCCATCAAGCTGATGCGCCTCAAGAGCTATGCATGGATCCATCCCCCTTTTGCATGGAGCTGCGGGTGACCTATGTGGCAGCTATGCCAGATAGGTGTAGATCCACTCAAATGTAGGCGTGGATCTGCTCCTCCTCTATGCGGCCGTCGTGCTTGTGGGTCCCTTTCCTACATCTAAATGCCCTTCTTAGTCCAATTGTCATCACCTTTTGACCCTACCCTTTTAGATTTTTTCACTTTTTCAATTTCTAAACTATCATCACTCACTTTTCTTATAAATACCCCCCTCTATTCTTCCATTTTCCTCACTCCTTGAATTTGAGTAAATTGATATCCTCAAATTCCTCTCTTTTTCTCCCTTCAATCACTCTCTAATTAATTAATTAATCTTTTAATTAATTAATTACATCACCCTAACTGTAACGTCCCGGACCACTCGCTAGCGGTATTGTCCTCTTTGGGGGAGCTCCCATGCTACCACCCCTCAAGGTTTTAAAACGCGTCACTAGGGAGAGGTATCCACACCCTTATAAGGCGTGCTTCGTTCTCCTCTCCAACCGATGTGGGATCTCACAATCCACCCCCCTTAGGGCCCAGCGTCCTCGCTGGCACACCGATCCGAGAACTGCTCTGATACCATTGTAACGTCCCGGACCACTCGCTAGCGATATTGTCCTCTTTGGGGGAGCTCCCATGCTACCACCCCTCAAGGTTTTAAAACGCGTCACTAGGGAGAGGTATCCACACCCTTATAAGGCGTGCTTCGTTCTCCTCTCCAACCGATGTGGGATCTCACAATCCACCCCCCTTAGGGCCCAGCGTCCTATCCACACCCTTAGGACGCTGGGCCCTAAGGGGGGTGGATTGTGAGATCCCACATCGGTTGGAGAGGAGAACGAAGCACGCCTTATAAGGGTGTGGATACCTCTCCCTAGTGACGCGTTTTAAAACCTTGAGGGGTGGTAGCATGGGAGCTCCCCCAAAGAGGACAATATCGCTAGCAAGTGGTCCGGGACGTTACACTAACTAAGTTAATTAATCTTTTTAATTAACTAAAATTTTTTTTATTAAAAATAATCACTCAATCAATTAATTAATTAATCTTTTTAATTAATTAATTAATCATTTTTTTCAAAATAAAATTATTTTTTTTTAATCCACCCTTCATCCAAATTAATTAATTAGTCATTTTAATTAAATCCATCCATCTATTTCATCATATTAATTAGTTAATTAATTATTTTAATTAATTAATTAATCTCTCTGTCAATTCAATCATCCCGGTTTCGATAAAATGGAACTTCGATCTAGTAAAATCCTCCACCTGCCAAAAGCAAAGGTATCAATTTTTTCCTCTTACCCGCAAATCCAAATCAAATCAATCAATTCAATTAACTCCGAAACCCCTCCACATAATTGTAGAATGAACTATGTAGATTTTGATCCCCATACAATAGGATACTAGGTACGTTTGGAATCTCAATCCAAATCCTAATCAATTATCTTTCCCCATTTATTTTCTAATTAATTAGTATATTCAGTTGATTTAATTATTTTGGAGTCAATGAGTGATTTTGTGGTTCTCTTAAAATCCATAAAGACTAGGGAGAACACTCTCCTTGTCTTGTAGATGTTTATTTTTTGAATTCTCTGATACATTTCATAACTATGCTATGCTCATATATTTTAATTATTATCTTATAATCACAATTCATGAAACCAATTTTTAAGTCAAATTAAACTTAAGAGTCAAATTTAGATTATTTACCCAAAAACCTAGTCCCAGAGCTCAACTTAGTTATAAGATTAGTGATTTTTATCGTTGGATAAATTAATTACAAAATTAATAAATTAGAGTCACAAATCGGATTTTTTCTTAATTTTTCCAATTAAAAATGAATTAGGTGGCGACTCACGAAATCATTTTTCAAATCACAAATCAATTTCCAAACAATAGCCATTCTAATCGTGAGCACCGAAGCTCGTTTTATAACCTCCTTAAAAATCGCTCGACCTTTTCTTAAGGCAAAATTTTAAACGAGTGAGGGAGGAGTGTTAGGGTGAGATCTCACAATATTTAAAAAAAAAAAAAGAAGAGAAAAATATAAAAACATAATGAAAAAGGAAATAACTAAGCACAATGAAATGCATGCTTATAGATTATTTTGTTGACCTCTTTAAAAATCGCTCGACCTTTCCTTAAGGCAAAATTTTGAGCAAGTGAGGGAGGGGCGTTAGGGTGAGGTCTCACAATATTTAAAAAAAAAAAGAAGAGAAAAATATAAAAACATAATGAAAAAGGAAATAACTAAGCACAACTATTTAGATTATTTTGTGAAAGACATAACTATTTTTAGGGTATTGTCATTTTTAAGTTGAGAACATATTTGCTTCTTATTGAATATGCTCCTAAATTTTAGGAATAGTCTAAAATTCTCTTCTTCATACCTCAACCTTAACCTCCATTACAATCCTTTTTAAAGATCTTTTGATAATGAGTTTAATGTGATTAAATAGTTTGAACTTTGTGCGATCAAAGTCATGATTGGAATTGAGTGGTCTTATGTCCTATTTAAACACTTGAGAGAATTATAAGGGAGTGACCACTTTATTTGCCATATTGATACTTAGTTCTTTTAATTTGAGAATTGTAATTTCGTAATCCAAGATTGATTAGTTATATCAATATTACTTAATTAAGTTCAATTTTAGTCTTTGTATATCTTATTGTTTCTTATTTGTATAATTTCTGTGATTTCTTGGACTAAGTGTAGGGGAATTTTGCTCGAGGACAAGCAAACAGTTAAGTATGGGGGAATTGTTTTAACCAAAATAGTAGTACTTTAAAATAGTTATTTTAATTTACTTTCTTTCTTTATAATGTGTTTTCTGGTTTTTTTTTTTAAGTTTATTTCAAGTTGTAGGAAATTTTGGAATAAAAGGTAAAAAAGTGAAGAAAACAAGCATATTTATGTTCAATCAGTCTAATGTTGACGTGGAGTAGAACACGACTTATCAAGGAAATTTGTATTAATTAAGCAAATCCAATTATTTAGAGAATTCTCAATCAATATGTTATGTTGTCATCCTAATACGCCTGTAATGCACCTATTGAGTTGGTAAACACTGATTGGATAATTTTTAGGGCTTCTCTTTTCTGAACTCTAGCCATTTACATCAATAAGAGACATAAGAGAATCATGAAAGATATAAAATAAAGAGCTTTTTGGGAGAGGAACATCACTTTTCATATAAGATTTTCAACTTCATTTTGGTAATCAAATATTTTAAGGTTTAGATTTTTGGTTCATTGAGATCGATATTGCCTTTGGTTATCAAGCGATTAGACTGAAAGCAATTCCATCATCAAACATATTTGTTTCGATTCTTTTTATTATTAATAGTGGTTTTACCTTTCATTAATCACATGAAGATATTTACTCTTAATATTATTGGACTTGTTATATATTTTTCTAACTATGAACTAATTTATTTTATTCTATGGTTCTAAATGGATCTTATTTGATTATGTTTGTAGGTTTAGATGAATGATTTAGGGATGTTCATTATTATTCTATGCTAAATGATTATACACTTGTAATTAGCTACCATATAGTATTATCTAGGTGTTCATTGAAGGATCGAGAGATGAAGATTAGCATTAGAACTTGAACAATGAGCTTAGGGTTTATGAATTTGATTGGTATTAAATTCTATGCATGTTAATATTTTGATCTAAGGTTCTTAGAACATCTAATCAATCAAATTCGATTGATAAGTTAATTAAGGTTTTATTGGATCTTAAATCATTCATTTGCATTTCCCTAAACATTCATTCTAAACATCAAAGACATTCCATGGGTATTTGGTGGTCTTAAATCTACCCATACCCTAGAACTATCACCCCATTAGAGTTAGGGTATGTAGAGGTGGTATCAAAGTATAGGTTTACAATTATAGAAGATATTATAGGTTCAATAACCTAGGAATGTGCATGACTAGGGAAACTACGGAGCATATGATCCTTTTTCGTCATTATTATATTTATTTTTGGTATAGATCAACACATATCATTATGTATAAGTCTAAATCTTTTTTGTTTCATTTTATTAGTAGTGAGATACCTCCTCGATATGAACGAGAACGAGGATGAGCCCATCTTAGATGAGTTGTTCCACTTGAGGAATATTCAGTTGGTTGAGCAAGGGAAAATGAGGTTTCACTCCATGCACCTCTTGTTAATGTAGTTGCCATAGCTCAAAAATTGGACCAGCTCTAAAGAAATTATGAGATTTTGGCTGAGTTTGTAGACCATAGAGGTAGCAACCTGTTCCTTTTACCCCTATTACTCATGCTACTACTCCTCCAATGGCTCCACCTCAGCCATAAGTTATACAACAAATTGAGGAAGTTTCTTAATATACGTTATTAAAGATTTTATGTAAGAATTATTTCAAACATCATGTATATAAATAATAAATTCAATTTATTTAAATTTATTTGTTACCTTTATTTATTTAGCAATAATAACTAATTATTGAAATTTTAGGAGGTTAGAATATATATTTATATAATTTGAATATAAATCAAGTCTTAATTAAATTAAATTTTTGAGAAGTGACAAGATTTCTATTTACTTCTAAAATTATTTATTTTGAAGTCTAAAATTGTCTGTGTCTATATATAAAAATTCAGAAAATAAAATTCATTTGAATTGAATTATTGGAATATTTCATTTTTAACTTTGTTCTACAAATAATCTAATTTTTTTTTTATCAATATATTTTTTAAACATAATTATTGATTTCATAAATAAAATCTATTTGATTATTCAAAAATAAATTTCAATTTTTGTACGGACGCTGGGAGAGGATGGCAGCCCGACTGCCGGTGGCTTTTAGCCTGGCAAATGGTCCATTGTTTTTCGCTCTATTCTCCCATTGAGCTGATTATTTCCTAAACCACAACAACTATAACAGATAATGGCAACGCTTACTCTCCATCTCTCTCGCCTTACCCGCCACCACTTCCCTCTCTTCACATCGTTCCTCTCTCACTCCTCTCTAATTCTCCGTAATCCCCGTGCCCTCTCTTTTCGCCGGAATTCCCACCTAAAGCCTGCTTTATTTGGCTACTGCAGCTTCGCCCGCTGCTTATCTGTTGTCTCCGCCTCCAGCTCAACAGGTTTCAGTCAACTTTATATTCCTCACTTTTAGAATTTCTCTTTAATCTATTATTATCATCGAATATATATGGCTAGGTTTTAGAAATTTGCTTCTATCTCTGAGCAAATTAAGTGATAGGAAATGTGGGAAATTTTGTGGAACGGAAAGCTCTGTCATTTGTAATTTTAGTGGGTTCTCCTTCTGAACTTAATTAACTAGCTCACTAGATAAGCCTATTAGATTGAGTTATTCCAGTTTTATTTGGTGTGTATATCCTGAAAACGCCTATTTCCATAATCTAGGCTCTATTATACACAGGGATGGTGAGAGTTTGCGGTATGTCAAGTGTCAACATAGAATTAATTAGAATGGATGTAACGGAGAAATGTGACAGGGGTCTTATGTGATAAAAAAAGAAAAAGGAAGGATGCAACTAGGTTGAAGTGGAAGCTTTATAAGATGGCAGCAATGCGGTGTTTGATGGTGAAGAAACATGTCGTTGGATTCAGTATAGTTGAGATTGCTAAGGCAATGTGTGAAAAATATAACAAAGCATCTGATAAGAAATCAATCTATTTGTAGGAGGTGGCATCCATCGATACTGTTCAGAGGAGTTGATTCCCTGTTAGAATGGTATGATTTGAGTGGATAGCCCACCCTAGCAATTTCAATATATTGGCTGAATCATAAATATAAATGAATCTGATCCAAAATCAACTATGGATCTGTTGATTCATCTGATCTTTCCTTATTGTGTCGTAAGAGAATCAGTATGTTTAAAATTCAGACCTCAACTTCAATCCTTGTTGAAAGAATCCCTAATTCCTCTCCCAAGTAATCTGAACTGAGATTTAAATTAAAAAATAAAACAATAATAATAAAAAAAAAGCACTTTTCACATACCTAAACAATAAACAAAATCAAACACCTCTTGCTATTATGCACGCATATGCTTCTTGTACTCCTATTTTGATATTCCCTGCTATGTCAATATCCCCCGGGCTGATGATAGATTTACCATCCATAATGACACCACTATCTATCCTAGCATTTATAATTTATTTATATTGTTAAATTTAAAGTGTTCAGAGTATTAATTTTTTTTTATTATATAGTTTATGGTTATATTGTGTATTTTTTATTCTTTACATGGTTAGAAGTCTTAAATCTTAATTAATATGTCTTGAGTGTTTGTTTCTAGCTCCACTTGCATTTTGTGTAACTTGGCATCTTTTGGAGGTAGTGAGGTCATGCTGCTTTGACAGTAGCTGGTCGAAGATCTTTTTATGCTATTGCATGTACAACCAGAAAGTTAGGAGCCCATTAGAATAGAAGCATATTAGGGGCATCCTGATGAATAGCTCAAGCCCTTTAGTGTTGATATGCTAAAGCATATGAAGGAAAACTAAGACTGAAACAAGCTTATTTTGTTTAAATTAGTGTCAAGTTATGATATTCTCAACTCTAAATCACTTTAGTTTTTTGTCGGTTAGAAGGTTTGGCTGTTGTGTTGTTGGTAGATATCTTCCAAGTCTAAGAAGAAAGATCTAAAGTTGATGTGTTTTTCAAGGTATGCCATATTTTGATGCATTTCATTTGTTTCACATGGAATATATTGATTTTAATCAATTTTGAGAAATTGTATCGAATCTTACAATTCAATGTAATTCAATTCTTGATTCACAAATTGAGGATTTCAAATTCTTGATTAAGATATCAATTTGATAACTATGGTATTGATTTTCAAGGTTAATTTCTTGGTTTTTATGAATATCATTTTTCCCAATCAAGAACCACTTTTGAGTTTAGACAAGTGACTATTCCTGCCCCTGCATCTTCCTGCTCCCAAGAAAAAGAAAGTGGTGATAAACTAGTAAATTAGATTTTCACTTTGAAGTCATTATTGGCAAAGTAAAGTTTCTGTTTGTTTCAAAGAGCGGGTCATAGGAAGATTATTATGTATTTTCCAGTGTTAGTTATACAGGAAAATAGAAGTGATACAAAATATTTTCTTAACCACTGTAGCTGAAGCCAAAATTTTGAAAAATGACTTGTGTTCTCAAAATCACAAGTCATAGATTTTTGCTGTCTACTGCTTTTACCGTTCTAGCATCTTTAGACTCTTGCAATCAGAATTCATATTGACTAACATTGATGTAAATATTTATTATTGAGGATTGATAAGAACAATGAACCTTCAGCTATTGATTGTTATTATTGTGAATTCGAACATTTTAAAATTTTGTCAAACGCTTGGATCACTTTGATGATGATGAAATGAAGGTTACAATGGTATAGACATGTTACTTTAGGCCAACCAATGTTCCGATATGGAAAGTTGAGCACATTGAAGTAGTAGGAGATAAGTGAGGGGTAGATCAAAGATAATGTAAAGTAGTGCGAAAGGATTTATTAGCTCTAATCCATCTAAGATGTAGCCTTAAACTTAGTGGAATGAAGGAAATAGATTCTATATTTGCGCCCATCTAGTTTGGGTTGACCGCCTTGTTGAGTTGAGTTAATTGTCTTGGATCAAATGAGACTTCCTCTTATTAATTTGGGGGAAAAAATTTGGTACTGGGTGCTGTTATTTCTATTGCATGACAAAAATTTTGAATTAAGAAACAATATAATATTCTGTAATTTCAATATTTTGCAGACTGGAGTGGTCATGTTGGGACAATTGATGAAAGATTCGATGTCATTGTGGTTGGAGGAGGACATGCAGGTTGTGAAGCAGCCCTTGCGTCTGCTCGTTTAGGGGCAAAAACTCTTCTTCTCACCCTAAATATAGATCGGATAGCATGGCAGGTTATATTTCCAGCACTTGTTATTGATGCTCTAAACTATGTTGTTGAATGCTGAAGGATTCATTAGAGGAAGAGTTCTAATTATTCTTTTTTTGGGACAATTTCTTGCTGCTGTGAGGATGAGTTCTAATTAACGCACGACCCAACCAATATTCCTATATGAAATGAAATCCATGCTATATAAAGTTGATATGAAATTACATACCAATGATGAACTTGTCCTAGGCATTATTATTTAATTAGAATTTTGTTGGAAGCCCACATATTTTTACTATGAAAAATTTTGTAAGGTACTTTTGTTATAAATGCTTGTGGATATAACTGATATTGCAAATTTTTTCTCTCTTAGGCTTTGTTTGTTTCACGGAAAATAACTTGACTCGGAATATTTTCTTAACAATTAATTTTTGACTGTTTGGTTACAATATTAAAAATGAGTTAAAAATATTAAAATTTCAATTTACAAGATTATAAACATGTTTAAACTTATAAAAATTTTATATTTTAATTTTTTTTTTTAAATATGAGAAAAAATACATAAAAATGATAAATTGTGGTAGTTGCTGGCAATTAATGATAGTCTTTGATGGCCACCAACGATCAATAGTGGTCATTGGTTGTCACTGCTAGTGATATCAGTGATCGATAGATTAATAAATGTGTGTGTATGTGCTTTCTTTTCATTATAATGAGTTTGTTAAAATTTGGAAAAATGACTTCCCCTGAAAATGACTTCCCCTTTTGAAAAGTGGAAGTCATTTTCTTAAAAAAAGGGCTTAGTTTCCCATCGACTAATTTTCTAAAATGCCCTAAACGTCAGAAAATACAGAAAATATTTTCCAGGAAAATATTTTCTGCCAAACAAATGGAGCCTTGAGGATCTTAGTATATGCTAGACTCTGTATCCCTCAGATACACATATATGCATGCATGCGTGTATTCAACTGCCATGTGCGCACACACACACGAGAGTAATACTGTTTTTGATGGGGAGTGAAGAAGGGGAGGGAAGGTTCTTTAAAGTAATGGAGAAAGAGGGAAAGGGAAATTAAATATCTAGAGCAAGATGGTTTTCGAAAACTATTCTAATCCGAAAGGAGTTCCATACAGCCTTGCAACCCAGCAGTGGGCGGACCTGCAAAATCACAACTAGTTCATGAAGTGGATGCACTTGGTGGTGAAATTGGGAAGGTTGCAGATAGGTAATGTCCAAAAATGTCCTTTAGTTGATAGATTGTTGTTCTTAATCTTGCTTGTCTTGCTAGATATTGGTGTAATGCATGATCTAAGAGAATTTAAGTATGATACGATTAATAATTTATTTTGGTTACAACCAGCATTACTTGGAGGATGGATTGCTTTGACATATAAAATGAAAACTTGAATGTAAAACGTCCTTGTCTAAAAATGCGGTACAATGAGGCTAGGTTTCCTTGGATCTATTAGTGAGAGTAAAATGAAGCTATCCAGTATATAGATCATTATATGGGATCGAGGTTTTCAGACTCGTCAAAGGTTCAACCGAGGTCGAAAAATTAAATTAAATATGTAATAAATATATATTATAAATAATATTACATATTGAAAATCATGACAAATAAAAATATATCCAAATAAAATAAATTAATTAAGTAATATTAATTAACAGATGTATTAAATAATATTTAAAATAAAATTTCAAATCATGATATTTATATTAATAAGAATTATATTGTTTAGTAATATATATATTTATATATATATATACTAAAATTGTTAAAAAAGAATCAAAATAAACTTCTATTGATATATAATTGTGGATATGCGATGTGACAAATTCATCTTTGGTACAAGTGGTTAAACATTAGTGAAACCCATCAGATCTAGGTTTGAGCCATGGTAGAAGCATTTTTTTTTAATTCAAAATATAGAACTGGTTTACTCTGTTGAGCCAGACCAAGTTGACTGTTCACTGGTTACCTGGCCGGTTCAAAGGGTTTTTATCGGGTTTATGATAGAAAGGGTTTATGTAGTAACCCAGACTGGCCTGTGGTCCGGTTCACAGGTTTCCCTCTTTGACTGGCTGACTTGGTCCAGATTGACAACTATTTATGGGATTATATATATTATGCACTATATGCAAAATAATATACCAGCAATAACAACAATTAAGCCTTAACCCTAAACTAGTTGGGGCAGGCTACATGGATTATTATTATTATTATTATTTTTCATTCTACTCAATTTTGCGTATAAATTCAAAATAAAATACCAGCAACAATAACCAAGTGTTAATCCCAAGCTAGTTGGGGTATTCAGTTTCTTTTTGATCTTAGAAAATGACTAAGTTATATGGAAAAACATCGAGACTCCATTTTCTTATTCAACAAGACCTAAAGATCCCTAAACCCACTGAATAAGAGGCAAATAAATTCCTAGATAAAAAACTCCTTTTGAAATTCAGAAGTTACTAAATAATGAAACCATGCATTTCCTAGATAGGAAAATTTCTGGTCTCAAGCAGTGTATTTTCACAATTTGCTTGGTTTTTAAAGGAGTGGCAGTTGGCTGTCATCAGTGATAAGGGTTGGTCTTCTTTGAATTGATACTAGGATTGATGTGGGGCTTATTGATTGTAGTGGATTACTGATGGTAACTGGGAAGAAGGTTAGATGAGGAATGGTTTTGAGGTTTTGCTGCATAGGAGTCATACAAAGGGTAATATGATTCTAAACTTTACCTATAATCGCCATTTTCATTTCATGGTTTAGGTGCTATCTACAAAAGCGAGTGCTGAACATCTCAAGAGGTCCTGCAGTTCGAGCTTTGCGTGCTCAAACTGACAAAAGGGAATATGCTATGCAAATGAAAAAGATTGTGGAGAGGCAAGTTAACAAATTTATTTTTGTTTTGTTTGGTATTCATGTACCGCTGTACTTTCTCTGATGTAGCTTATAGAAAATGTTATACAACTCATCTGTTAATATGTTGGATTGGTGTCAATAATGTTTTGTTGCATCTGGACTAGTGTTATTCTCGGTCTGCAGTAATAGCTCCATGAGTAAGTTTGGCCTAGAAAATAAAACATGGAAACTGTCTTGCAAATTGATAAACATGTAGCCATAGTATTTCTTTTTGCTTGATCTGCGAGCATCTTATTTTTGCTGGGTTAGTACCGAACATGGTTTGATTGCCATTCAACTTTACCTTGAAAAGCTGTAACAAAGTGTTATTTTTTATACTGGTTCAGTAAATGCTATTGCATTGGTTGGTGTTTTCATACATGTAAAAGAGAGAGTAAGCTGTACTACATTGTTTTTTGTTTTTTTATGCAGTTTGTAGGGGGTAGGTGAATACAGAAATGTCAATTTAAGCTGTTTTGGGGAAAATATTTTTCTAGGTTAAATTGTCAAGTATGATGTTGCAGAATAAATTGTGACTGCTGGAATAACAGCCATCCTTTTTGAAATTTTATTGTGATATCATTTGTGTCAAGTTAGAAATTGTTAGTGTATAAAATATGTTAGTTTATAAATGCTTTTCTAGGTGTGATAGTACTTTTTAAATTAATTTTCTTATTATTGAAGATGTAAAAATGGATCTGGCAATGAGAATGGCCAAAGTCATATCACCCTTAACTTTCACAAGAAAACCATGTGGGACCCTTTTCTTATGACCTACTAAGCACCTAAACTTTGATTTTTATAATAATTGGACATTCTTCACCCAAATGCTGAGCAATTGCATTATGAGTGCCTTGAGGTAGACTAAAGACTCATGACTTTTTGGCTTTTAACTCTTTTTTGACCTTGTGAGCAAAATGTGTAAAAGTCCCCTCTGTATTCATCTACATCTAAACATCTCTTTCTCTCTACAAACACCCTTCACCCACTGTATACAGTAGAACCAAACAAGCATACATCAATGATTTTTTCATTACATTCCTTCTCTTCCACGGCTAACCATTCCAACCTAGCAAAAATCTCTATAATATTAATTGTTACAATGTTTTTCTATATGTAGAAAATCCATGAACCTTAAGAGTGTTGGGTCAAATGATATCAATGGCCATATAAGTGGGTTGAAACCTCATGTTACACAAAACCAATTGGCTTGTGCTAAGGCCCAATCTACTCCACATATATTCCACTTTATATTCTTATACTTTTCCCATGTGGGATTATATTTTCCAACACTATATATATATATATATATATATATATATATATATATGCAAGTAGACCTAATAACAGTAACAATAGGAGCACAAAAAGCTATTTACTTGTTTCACTTCAAGCCTTTCCTCTTCCTCCATGTCCATGAATACTTTGAAGAAATGGCAACTTGAAAGGTGGTCTCAGTTTCAAAATTGTACCCATGACCAACATACAAATATATTTACATCTAAATGACTGGTCAATTTCAAACCCTAATTTGATAATTAAAAAAAAACCCAACTCAGATCACAAAATCCCAGGTTAAATTACATTTCAATTAACAAATACATTAAAATAAACATTACTTAGAACTCAAAATCACCCTCCTTAAATGAAGGTTTCAAAAGGTCTTTGCCTAGTAAAGTGAATGTTAGTTAACCTATTGAAATGATTCAACTAACAGAAGATGCTGAAATATCTCGACATCTAGATCTGTGGAGATAAAAGACGCTAAAAGTGATTTAGAAGTGGAGGTTTTAAAGATGCTGAAGGGACAAAAAAGATGCTACTGATGAAGTGGAGGTATGAGATATTAGAGTGCATAATAATTGGCAAATTAAACCTCTTAAGAGCTCTAAATCTTATTTTTGAAACCACAAAAAATAAACGTTTTGTTGTATGTCTCATGTTTTGCGATTTCTGAATTTGGCATCAATAATAAGTGTTCATTACAGGCCCAAAAAAAAAAAAAAAAGGAGGTGTTTAATGGGTCACGAGGAAAGTTGAGGGTCCCACATGATTTTTCCATAAAAGTTTAGGGCTTACTTTTACATGGTTGGTCAATTACAATCATTCACTCTTTTGATGCTTTGGTTCATTAAATGTTGATCTTATCAATCCATATGTGGCTTTAAAGAGAAAAGGGGAGAGGTTGAGGGTGGTGGTGGTAGGGTATAAGTCAGCTGAGAGTAATTCTTCTTAAAATCTACACAACTCTACTTCTATTCATTCAATAGGATGCTTTCCCCATTCCTCAACTTCATTCAACAAACTGTGATCTTTATTTTCCATTTACTGGTTTCTTTTCATTGTAGACTGTATTTGTGAATGTCTGAGTGTCTATCTGTTAATCAGTGTGATTTGTTTGCAGCACTCCAAACCTTTCTATAAGAGAGGCGATGGTAACAGATATCTTACTAGGAAAGAATGACGATGTGGAAGGTGTCCGCACTTTTTTTGGGATGAATTTCTATGCTCCTTCAATTATTCTCACGACTGGAACTTTTATGAGTGGCAAAATTTGGGTTGGTAGAACTTCTATGCCTGCAGGAAGAGCTGGTGAGTCAACTTCACAGGGACTCACTGAGAACTTGCAACACCTTGGATTTGAAACTGATCGGTTAAAAACTGGCACTCCAGCAAGAGTGGACATTCGTACAGTAGATTTTTCTGGATTGGAACCTCAGCATGGGGATGAAGAGGTCCTTCCATTTAATCTCATATGCAGGTTCAATAGATTAGATTCTCATAATTCCAGATTTCAAATGATTCTTCGCAGATTACTTATGCAAATAGATTACAAAGTCAGAGTTTATGTTGTTTTTCCATGGCAACAATGTCACATCTATTACCAGTCGCTTGTCTTTGATGCCCACATCAACTTTTTAATAGAATTTTAGTCCTTGTCTGCTTAGTTATATAATTTATCACTGGGTAAGGCAACTTTGGTACAAATAAAATGTCACTTGCACAACATCCATCTTATACGATCCGAAAAGGTGCTAGTTAATTGGAAACTAAACTTAGTCTCAATAATGCAGCTAGTGGACTGCAGCTAGCAGTCTGTATGCCTTTTACTGAAACAGGACTGCTATTTTGAATGTCCTTGTTCCTAAGGAATTCAAAATCTTGCGATGATCATGCAGCAATTACAGTCATATTTTCTTTTAGCCATTCGGTTTTTGTGGTTGTATTCTGATTTTAGTTGATGATTGACAGGTCAGCTGGTTTAGTTTTGATCCTAATGTACACATTGAAAGGGAACAAATGTGCTGCTATCTGACACGTACCACGAAAATCACTCATCAGCTTATAAAGGAGAACTTACATGAAACTCCCACTTATGGAGGGTGGGTTGAAGCAAAGGGGCCGAGATACTGCCCTTCTATTGAAGATAAGGTATGCCTTTACAGTTTATTTTCCTTAGATACATCTTTCCCTTTTTTTTCCTCTCTCTCTCTTTTAATTTTCATTCCCAAGTTAAAAAAGCCACCTTAGGTAGAATACCAGTCATTTGAAGTCCTAATTACAAAAAAGGAAAAGAAGAAATTGCAATTGTATCTAAACCTTCTAAAAAATTGCAATTGTATCTAAACCTTCTAAAATAGCCTATGATACCCTAATTTGGCCAATTAGTTGCAATTGTATCCACTTATCAAAATTGAATTTTTTTCCCTTGAAATACCTCTCTGTCCTCCTATTCCAATTTCTCACCCACCCACGCCATCGTTCTCTTTCCTCTCCTTCCTCCCTTCAGCTTGCATATTTCTAGGGAGGTTATGACAGAAATTGAAGAATTATAGTTTGTTGAAACTCATCTTTGCTAGGACACGTACTCATTATACTGGGTTTAGATTAAAATGGGTCATTTATCAAAAGCACCTTGTCATGGGATGCAAATGCGAAAAGCATCGTGTTCTTGATGCTTCAACACATATTCAAGATTAGATTCACTATTGATGAGGAAAAAATAAGCAGACTGCTCAATTTTCATCATTCCTTAGTTGGTAAGAATTTGAAAGATACCAATAATGTCTGCCCCTCCATGGTTCATAATTAGTTGACCTTATTCATGCTTATGACAACTAAAAATGACCCTTTAACCAAAAACAAGAAAAACTAATGTTACAGACTGTAAATAGGAAGTAATTGTAGAGCTTAATTATAGGGATCCTAATTAGTATACCTTCCTAACTTAGAACCTATACTATGTATATATATCTAACAGATTCCTCAATGAAAAATATAAGAAAATTATCTCAGTTTACATGGTATCAGAGCCTCTTCTGGTCCATATGTGCCTCTATTTCCGTTTCTGTTTCTGAGGCTTCTGCCTCTGTTTCTCTGGTTCTCTGTCTATAGACAGTGGGCTTTGGGTCACCTGTTTAGGGCAGGTTTTGGTTCTCACCGCCGGCATAGAAGGAAGCGCCACCCGCCGATCGGCCTGTCAATAAAGTCCGGTGATCGGAACCCAAGCGCGTGAGCCACATGTGCCTCAACAAGAATTTGCCGTCAGACCACGTGCCAGCACGTGCAGGTCCGTCAGTCCCTGGAAAATTTTCCGATCTTCTGTTTCCGGCGTGCCTTGTCCTGAACTACACTCCTTTGTACCTGGTTGGGGCAGCATCCATTTGGGTGTGGGATTTCCTTTTGTGACAGTTTCAGGTGTTTGGATTTTTGCTGTGTACTTAGTATTATGGCAGAAAAAAAATCGGTAATTTTGTCTGATGTTCCTGTGATGTCAAAGATAACGGAACATAAGTTTAATGGCTCCAATTATCTGGATTGGAGTAAAACAGTTGGTCTTAATTTGCGAAGTATCGACAAGGATAATCATATGACTGATGATCCCCCTAAGGAAGATGATTCTAGGCAAATGTGGCTAGGGGAGGATGCTCGATTATTTTTGCAGATCCGGAATTCCATTGAAAGTGAGGTAATTGGTTTAATTAATCATTGTGAATTCGTCAAAGAGTTGTTGGAATATCTGGATTTTTTGTATTCTGGGAAAGGAAATATTTCCCGCATTTATGAGGTGTGCAAAGTTTTCTATCGAGCAGAAAAACAAGATAAATCCCTTACAAGTTATTTTATGGATTTTAAGAAAACTTATGAAGAACTTAATATGTTGTTAACATTTAGTCCTGATGTGAAAGTTCAACAAAGCCAAAGGGAACAGATGGCTGTTATGAGTTTTTTAGCTGGTCTCCCTTCTGAATTTGAGATTGCTAAATCTCAGATTCTTTCTAGTTCTGAGATCTCATCCTTACAAGATGTGTTTAGTAGGGTACTTCGCACAGAAAATTCTCCACCGGTTCAGTTCAATAGTGCCCTTGTCAGTAGAAACAATGATTATGAGTCTGGGCGGTCACATTATAGAAATAATAACAAAGGAGGGGGATCACATGGGCTTGAGAGCCGAGCTCCAGATTCAGGAGGAATTGTGTGTCATTATTGCCATAAGCCTGGATATATGAAGCGAGATTGTAGAAAACTTCAGAACCGAACACAGAGAACTCATTTGGTCCATATTGCATCCACTACTGAAACACCTGAAAAATCAGTTCTTATCTCTGCAGATGAATATGCCAAGTTCTCTCAGTACCAAGAATCACTAAAGTCTTCATCTACTCCAATAACTGCTATTGCTGATTCAGGTAAACCAAATACATGTCTTCTTTCCTCTTCCTCAAGATGGGTCATTGATTCTGGTTGCACAGATCACATGACAGGTAATCCTAGTCTCCTTTTCACCTTTCAATCACATGCATCTCCTTGTCAAGTTACTTTACCTGATGGTTCAAGTTCCTCTGTCCTTGGTTCTGGCATTGTCCATCCAACTCCATTACTTACTTTGAATTCTGTATTAAGTCTACCAAGATTTGCATTCAATTTACTATCTGTGAGCAAACTTATTCATGCCCTGAATTGTTTTATCTCATTTTTTCCTGATTATTGCTTGTTTCAGGATCTTATGACGAAGAGGATTATTGGTAAAGGACATGAGTCTGGAGGTCTCTACATTCTGGACACTCAAATACCTAAATCCATTGCTTGTTCTGGAGTAATAACCCCTTTCGAAGCACATTGTCGGTTGGGTTATCCCTCTCTTCCTTTGCTAAAGAAACTTTGTCCACAGTTTAGTAGTTTGTCTTCGTTAGATTGTGAGTCGTGTCAGTTTGCTAAACACCATCGTGTGAGTTCTAGTCCTAGGGTCAATAAAAGAGCAAGTTCTCCTTTTGAATTAGTTCATTCTGATGTTTGGGGTCCTTGCCCGGTACTGTCTAAAACTGGATTTAAGTATTTTGTTACTTTTGTTGATGATTATTCTAGTGTGACTTGGTTATATTTAATGAAAAGTCGTTCTGAGTTGTTTTCTCATTTTTGTGCTTTTTGTGCTGAAATTAAAACTCAGTTCAATGTTTTTGTTCATACATTGCAAAGTGATAATGCCAAAGAGTACTTGTCAACATCTTTTCAAAATTACATGATTCAAAATGGTATTTTTACCAAACCTCTTGTGTTGATACTCCATCCCAAAACGGAGTAGCAGAACGGAAGAATAGACATCTTCTTGAGACAACACGGGCGTTATTATTCCAAACGAATGTTTCTAAAACTTTTTGGGCTGATACAGTTTCAATGGCATGTTTTCTCATTAACCGTATGCCTTCCTCTGTTCTTCATGGTAATACCCCATACAGTATTCTTTTTCCAAATAAGTCATTATTTTCTATTGAACCTAGGATATTTGGTAGTACTTGCTTTGTTCGGGATGTTCGTCCACACATTACTAAACTAGATCCAAAGTCTTTGAAATGCATATTCCTTGGTTATTCTCGTTTTCAAAAGGGATATAGATGCTATTGTCCTAGTCTTAATAAGTATCTTATTTCAGCTGATGTTACTTTCCTGGAAGACAAACCATATTTTCCCTCTTCTACTCCAGAATGTCAGGGGGAGGATGATGATTTGTTAATTTATACTATTACATCTTCTGAACCAACTCCTATCCAGCCTTTATCTGAATCGGCTTCTGATCCAGTCCCCGTCAGACCTCTCATTTGTCAGGTCTACTCTAGATGTCAGAAGCTTCCTCATTCATGTCCTGCACCTGCTCCTTTGTCATAAGATCCAGTTTCAAGTAATGATCTTCCCATTGCTGTACGCAAAAGTAAACGTAAGTGTACTTATCCTATTTCTTCTTTTGTCTCTTATCACCACTTATCATCTTCTTCTTGTTCTTTTATTGCATCTTTTGATTCTATTTCTATTCCTAAAACTGTTCATGAAGCCATATCCCACCCTGAATGGCGCAATGCAATGATAGAGGAAATGAATGCTTTAGGAGAGAATGGTACTTGGACCTTGGTTGATTTACCTGCAGGGAAACGAGCTATTGGATGTAAATGGGTGTTCACGGTTAAGGTAAATCCTGATGGATCTGTAGCTCGCTTAAAAGCCCATCTTGTTGCTAAGGGATATGCTCAAACTTATGGAGTGGATTATTCTGACACTTTTTCTCCTGTGGCTAAGTTGACATCTGTCAGGTTATTTATTTCTATGGCAGCTACTCATAATTGGCCTCTGCATCAACTAGATATCAAGAATGCATTTCTTCATGGTGATCTCCAGGAAGAAGTTTATATGGAGCAACCTCGTGGATTTGTTGCTCAGGGGGAGTATGGGAAAGTTTGTCGTCTTCGCAAATCACTGTATGGTTTGAAGTAGAGTCCCCGAGCTTGGTTTGGAAAATTTAGCCAGGCAATTGAAGAGTTTGGAATGGTGAAAAGTAAGTCTGACCACTCAATCTTTTACAAACAATCTGGAACTGGTATCATTCTTTTGGTTGTGTATGTTGATGACATTGTCATTACTGGGAGTGATACTACTGGAATCTCATCTCTTAAGTCCTTTATTCACACTCAATTTCGCACAAAGGATTTAGGAATGTTGAAGTATTTCTTGGGTGTTGAAGTCACAAGGAGTAAGAAAGGTATCTTTCTATCTCAGAGGAAATATGTGCTTGACTTATTAATTGAGATAGGAAAATTGGGGGCAAAACCGTGTAGTGCTCCGATGATTCCTAATATGCAACTTACAAAAGATGGTGAGCCATTTGAAGATCCTGAGAAATTCAGAAGATTGGTTGGAAAACTGAATTATCTTACGGTAACTCGTCCAAATATTGCATACTCTGTAAGTATTGTAAGTCAGTTTATGTCATCTCCAACAATTCATCATTGGGCAGCTCTAGAACAAATTTTGTGTTATTTGAAAGGAGCACCTGGTTGTGGTATCTTATATTTAAATCATGGACATAGTAATATTGAATGTTTTTCAGATGCAGACTGGGCAGGTTCTAAGGTAGATAGAAGATTTACATCAGGTTATTGTGTCTTTGTTGTAGGGAATTTGGTTTGTTGGACGAGTAAGAAGCAAAACGTTGTTTCACAATGAAGTGCAGAATCAAAATATAGAGCTATGGCACAGTCTCTATGTGAATAATGTGGATATATCAGCTCTTGAATGAAGTAGGCCTTAAGACTTCGGTTCCAGCAAAATTGTGGTGTGATAATCAAGCTCCTTCTTCATATTGCGTCGAATCATGTTTTTCATGAACGAACTAAGCACATTGAAGTCTACTGTCATTTCGTACGTGAAAAAATACAGCTAGGTTTGATTTCCACAGGATATGTGAAGACCGGAGAACAGTTGAGGGACATCTTCACAAAAGCTCTAAATGGGGTTCGTGTTGATTATCTTTGTAACAAGCTGGGCATGATTAATATCTATGCTCCAGCTTGAGGGAGAGTGTTACAGACTGTAAATAGGAAGTAATTAGGAAGTAATTGTAGAGCTTAATTATAGGGATCCTAATTAGTATACCTTCTTAACTTAGAATCTATACTGTGTATATATATCTAACAAATTCCTCAATGAAAAATATAAGAAAATTATCTCAGTTTACAACTAATAAGTAAAGTGATAATTGGTGACAAGATAGGTGTATTGTATGTCGCGTAAGTGATATGAATATTGGGAATACCACACACAAAAACTAGCCCAAGGGTTGGAGAGCCCAAAGTCTATATAAATTCTATATAAATCCCATATTGAACTCCCCAACTTGCAATATGAGATCCAAGTCCCATACCTTGAAACTAGGATCATAATATCGCACCATGCTCTGTAGTCTATCTGTAGTCTAAGTCCCCATCCATGCAAGCTGGCTTTGCGGTAGGCTTTCCTAGCCTCGAGAGAACACTACAATGCCAGTGTCACTACCTGTGCCACTTGATTTGAAATGGTGTTCAGCTTTCATACCAATTGTTGTAATCATTTAGAGAACCAAATCTCTAAAAGCTAACTCAAGAGGTTGGAGAGCACACAAGAGGTTGGGATTCAAGTCTCATACCTTGCAACTAAGATCATAACAGAATGCTCACTCAAAAGTGATGGAATGTATTTCATTCTACAATTCCTTTTTAAGTGTATTTAATAAATGCCACTTCTTCTCGTTTATATTATTTCTCATTCTTCTCATTTATATTATTTCTGATTAGCTTTTTGTGAGCTTTGGTTTAACAAATCGTGCATATTTCTTATAACGTGTCACTAATTTAAAATTAGTTGAGCATAAACCATTATCCACCAATATAGTATATAGTGGGAAAGGAAAGAGAGATGGTGAGAGGTTGGAGAAGGTGTTTTGGGAAAGCACAATTTCTTTTTCTTTAGTTTTGACCTGTGGATATAATTGCAACTAATTGGCCAAATTAAGGTATGCTAGGCTATTTTCAAAGGTTTGAGTGCAATTGCAACTTCGCAAAAAGATTTTTTTTTTTTTTTGTCATCGGGCCTCGTTTAAACTACTATTAATGGGAATTAACCTTGCCTCCTCTTGCTCCTTCTTGAACAATAGCCTAATGAGTTTTATTGTTGTCAGATTTTGGAGGGTAGAAAACTCAGCACAAACACAAGAACCACACATAGACAGCACACACATGCTTTGTAAATGAACCTCTTAGGGCTGACTGACTACATTTCGTTTGTCATTCTAACTCTTATATAGACCAAGTTACAAATGATTTTAGGTATGAAATACCATAATTTTGGCTAACTTTTCCAGACTAATCATGTGTACCTTTAAGCCATATTTGGTTGATTCTTACACTCAACCTCAACCATGCATATCACTTGAACTCACTAACAATTCTGCTAACACAAGCAATTTCAAATTTTCCCTCCAAAGATGCATCACAAAAATCTCATTCTCCAGCACTCCTCGATATTTTTGGAGAATTCAATTTGCTTGCTTTAGTAAGAATTTCTGCAGTCTTGCTTCTTAGAATTGCAATACTCGAGCATGATTTTCCTTAACTTTTCACCAAACCCTACTGCAAACTTTGATGCCTGAAACTTCTTCACTATTCTTTGATTCGAACACAACAAAATTACTTTTTTCTTGTAGAAATTTGTCCTTAGCAACCTGCGAATCATGACAGAACTCATTTGCTGAACCATAAAAACTCAAGTTTGTTTTTTGGAACTTTTCTTGAGTTTGCAAGAACCACAGAACATGAGCTTGAATTCTAACAACTTAATTTGACTTGTCTTTGTTTTCATCATGCATCACATTCTCATGAATTTCAATAGCACTAGAACTTTGATTGGTAGAATCAAAGTTGAAAGAATACCTCCTCCTTGAGAGTAACTTGCCTTCTTATGAAAGCATCCCCAGATTTCTTCAAATTATTTTCTTCATGTTCTTTCGCTTCTTCACGTTGAACAACAAAAAGAACTTGCAACAGATGGCTCACGGCCCTTCTCAACAAATTTCAGCAAATTTTTGGACTTACAAAGGTCCTGAACAAAATTTTCAGTTTATGGACATGTTGCTCTATCAATAGAATTTTCAGTTTATGGACATGCTGGTCATTCAATAAGCTTTTAATTTTATTTACATGTTGGTCCTTTAACAGATTTTCAGTTTATGGCCTTGCTGGTCTCTTGATGGATTTTTGCTTTCACATACATAAAAACTAACTCGTCACCCTTTAAGATGGGTGGAATTTTCACAAAGACGCAAACATGATGAAGCCATACTTCATCTTGAACCAAAAAAATGGAAATCTAACCATTTGTTAGATTGAGAAAGGAAGAGAGAACAAACCAAGAACTGAGAACAGAAAAAAAAAGACCTGAAAATCTGGAGCTTTTTTTTTTCCTTTTTTGTTCTTCATTTTCAACAAGAAATTTCCTTTCTCACAAAGTTCTTACTTCTTTCACCCGCAAACCCTTAAATATCATCTAAAGCTCTAACACCATGTTGGATTTTGGAGGGCAGAAAATTTATTACAGACACAAGCACTGTGCACACAGAGACAGCAGACAGGTTTTGTAAATGAAGAGACAGCAGACAGGTTTTGTAAATGAACCTTTTATTGCTGGCTACATTTCATTCATTCTTCTAACGCTTGTATAGGCTAAGTTACAAGAGATTTTTTGTACAAAAAACCATAACTGTGGCTAAATTTTCCATCCTAACCATGCTTACCTTTAAGCAATACTTGGTTTGTTTTTACATTCAACCTCAACCATACTTATTACCTGAACCCACTAACAATTCTGCTAACTTGAGCAATTTCAAATATTCCCTCCAAAGATGCATCACAAAAATCACACTCTTCAATAATTGTCAAAGCATCCATTAAAATTTTGAGCAGAAGAAAAGTATAAAACTGTTAAATTGAGGTAAACTACCATGTTGCAATTGTATCATGAAATCATATGATGCTATTTTCTTTTGCATATTCCATTTACGTCAATACATCTTCTCTTTTCAGATTGTGAGATTTCAAGATAAAGAATCACATCAGATTTTTCTTGAGCCAGAGGGTCGGAATGTGCCTGAGCTATATGTGCAGGTCTGTATCTAGTATCTTTACATATCTTTCTTATTATGTTGTTGAAAATGAGAAAAACAATAATAGATTAAACAATGTGTGAAAAGGAATTTTGGACTCATGGTCCATTTTCGGTGTCATTCACACATATAGTGCTGATACTATATATATTATTTTGGAATTCCATGATTGCAATTCCTTGGAAATGAATATACTTGAGACTAATTCTATCAAAATTAATGAAATTTGCGTGTGCATTCCACACCAATTCTACCGAAATGGTTATTATTATTATTACTGCATGCAGTATTTTGGGACAGTGATTGAAATTCAATGTTGTTCTATTTGTTCCAAGCACAATGTTTATTTGGATTCAATGGAATTCTAAAAGGTTTAACATATGGTACCAAGCTTGAGAATTCAATTGTTAATGAATTAATTCTACTATAGAATTCATTGAAAATGTAATAAAATCCTTGTTCATGTTATTTCAAATGGTCCTTTTAGGCTAGTGCTATGATCATAGAAGCTAGAAGGATAAGAAGTTGTGTAGATATTTGAAGATCTAGTGATGAAACTATACAATTATATTTGAGGGAGCCAAAAGACTGGCCTGATGTAACTACCTGCAAGTAACTTTACAACTTCTCAAAACTTGGTTCGAGAATTAAAAGAATGAAGTCTTGGTCTTCTAAATTAGAAAGCCCTTAAGAAATTACTGCTGATCATTTTCATGGTTGTGTCGCTTTCACCTTCTATATCGAAGAATAAATTAAATTCTCTCTTTAATTTGTTGTTAGCATTGGGTTCTTGCAGTCATCTCTGCTATTGCCTGGTGTTACTGAACTTTCATGTTACACAAGCTATCAGCAGATTACACGGACACTTTATCATGTCTTTTGTATCATACCATATATAACTTCAAGAACTTGCCACTAATTGGTCATTTATTTTCCTTGTAGGGGTTCTCAACCGGTTTGCCTGAAAGACTACAGTTACCACTCTTGAGAACTTTGCCTGGACTTGAAAACTGTTCAATGCTGAGGCCTGCATATGCTGTGGAGTATGATTTCCTGCCTGCCCATCAATGCTCAAGGTCTCTCATGACAAAAAATGTTGAGGGGCTTTTCTTTTCTGGTCAGATAAATGGGACAACAGGTTATGAAGAGGCTGCAGCACAGGTAACCATCTTTTGAAGGATGTCCATTTTAAGTTATAAAATTTACACATTTGTTATTGCTGTCAGTAATCTATTTATTATTCTTCATCAAGCAAAAGGAATGATGGGCTTTTCCTTGATGGAAAGTAATTCATTGGCTCTCTCACCTATTTTTATTCACATTCTGCAGGGAATTATTTCTGGTATAAATGCTGCAAGGCATTCAGATGGTAAACCTGTCATTGTTCTTGAGAGGGAAACTAGTTATATGGGTACGTTAATTGATGATCTGGTCACGAAGGACCTTCGAGAACCATACCGCATGTTGACAAGGTAATTGACTTCAAATATTTATGATTTTTTCTTTTGGTACTGACCTGCTGGTATGATTGTAGGCGTGTAAGTTTGAGAAGCAAATTAATAAGCAACGAATTTATGCAATGTTAATTTGCAACAAGCTGTGAAACTGTTTTCTGGGGCATGCACCACTACTTGTTTGTTTCTTTGTTTAAATGAAATAATTGGTTCTCTTTATCTTCTTGAGTTGCAGTATACTGGGTACATCTTATCCATTCAGGACAACTTATATTTTTTCTTATTGTTTCATACTGAAAACTTGCATTTTTGTAGTTTATGAAAATATATTTGAGTGCATACTTCCACCGGCATTGAATAACACCCTGTGGAATTTCAGCATGCACACACACACGTTGGGATCCACAATGAGAGACAGACAGACAGCAATATCATCCTAGGGAGAATATATCATCCTTCATTCATATATTCAATGATTTCTATATATGCTTGGTGCTTATCATGGTGTTACATGTGATAGTGATGTTAACATATAATGTTTGAAGTATGTGTCGTCGTTGATTGTTGCCAATAAAAATGAACTAAACAAAATATGAATCATATATTTGAAGACTCTTTTATATGTGCTAGCTGTGTCTCTGTGTTTCTCATAATAGTTCATAATATATATTTACACGTGTTATTAATTGTTTTCTTTGAAAAATTGTCAGTTATTGCATTTAATAGCATGATATCATGCCCAAATTCATTGAACTAAAAAAAGAGAGGGGGGGGGCGGGGGGGGGGGGGGGGGGGGGGGTTGTGGTGTGGTGGTGGAGTGGAATTGAATCAATAACATCATTCAAATAACAGATTTTAATGATTACATAGATTTACAGCAAGACATAGATATGCGCACTTGATCATTTCTCAATACATGTGATGCACTTGTACATCTAAAATATGGTAATTTTAAATCAATAAAACTACCATAGTTTTTTAATGAATAAATCCACTAGATTTAATAAGGTGGTGCGTAAAAAATATCTAATTGTGGCTTTCAAATGTTTATGATCATGTCATTTATACTATTCATGAAATAGGAAAATTACAAACAACAAATGGATACCAATCATAAAAATTAATAAGCAATCCATGTGTTCTAATCAGCCAAATGACCAAAAAAATCCTAAATTCTTAATCCTTGCATGCTTTTTCGATATTATGTTTGTCAAGTTATTGTTTTTAGAAATTTTATAGTTGCTCAGAAAATTAAATTTTTTGGTTCCTTTTTCATCCTTAAACTTATGAAAACCTAACATGAAGTTAGAAAACAATAATAAAAAAAATCAATTGTAAGTGATATAGAAAAGTTAAAATACAAATAATTTTGGAACTACAAATCACATGATTGATCCAAATTCAATTGTATTTAACATGAATAAAAATTGTCAAAATTAGTTAAAAATTATGATAAATGGAGGCAAAGGGCTCTGGAGCAAGGTGGAGGAAATTGATGAATGGGTCGTTGACATCTTCTGGTTTTGTCAGTGTAGAAAATCTATGGGCCTTGAGAGTGTTGGGCTAAATGATATCAATGGTCATATAAGTGGGTTTGGAACCTCACATTGCATAAAACAAATGGCTTATATTAAGGCTCAATGTACTCCACATATATTCCACTTTATATTTGTATACTTTTTCCATGTGGGATTATGCTTTCCAGACTTGGACTAGTTATTACTTGCGAAAGATAGGTCTACTCTTGGAGGCCTATCACAAACTCACCTAGGCCCTTTTTTTTTTTTTTTTGAGGCTCTAGGTCAACAAACGAGTCTAGACTCCTCTGGCTAGTCCAAACTCCAGGTTTCAAATACGAGCTTAGGATCATCTGGCCGTTGAGTTATTTTCAACTCTGATGCCATGTAGAAGATCCATGGGCCTTGAGAATTGAATCAATAACATCATTCAAATAACAGATTTTAATGATTACATAGATTTACAGCAAGACATAGATATGCGCACTTGATCATTTCTCAATACATGTGATGCACTTGTACATCTAAAATATGGTAATTTTAAATCAATAAAACTACCATAGTTTTTTAATGAATAAATCCACTAGATTTAATAAGGTGGTGCGTAAAAAATATCTAATTGTGGCTTTCAAATGTTTATGATCATGTCATTTATACTATTCATGAAATAGGAAAATTACAAACAACAAATGGATACCAATCATAAAAATTAATAAGCAATCCATGTGTTCTAATCAGCCAAATGACCAAAAAAATCCTAAATTCTTAATCCTTGCATGCTTTTTCGATATTATGTTTGTCAAGTTATTGTTTTTAGAAATTTTATAGTTGCTCAGAAAATTAAATTTTTTGGTTCCTTTTTCATCCTTAAACTTATGAAAACCTAACATGAAGTTAGAAAACAATAATAAAAAAAATCAATTGTAAGTGATATAGAAAAGTTAAAATACAAATAATTTTGGAACTACAAATCACATGATTGATCCAAATTCAATTGTATTTAACATGAATAAAAATTGTCAAAATTAGTTAAAAATTATGATAAATGGAGGCAAAGGGCTCTGGAGCAAGGTGGAGGAAATTGATGAATGGGTCGTTGACATCTTCTGGTTTTGTCAGTGTAGAAAATCCATGGGCCTTGAGAGTGTTGGGCTAAATGATATCAATGGTCATATAAGTGGGTTTGGAACCTCACATTGCATAAAACAAATGGCTTATATTAAGGCTCAATGTACTCCACATATATTCCACTTTATATTTGTATACTTTTTCCATGTGGGATTATGCTTTCCAGACTTGGACTAGTTATTACTTGCGAAAGATAGGTCTACTCTTGGAGGCCTATCACAAACTCACCTAGGCCCTTTTTTTTTTTTTTTTGAGGCTCTAGGTCAACAAACGAGTCTAGACTCCTCTGGCTAGTCCAAACTCCAGGTTTCAAATACGAGCTTAGGATCATCTGGCCGTTGAGTTATTTTCAACTCTGATGCCATGTAGAAGATCCATGGGCCTTGAGAATTGAATCAATAACATCATTCAAATAACAGATTTTAATGATTACATAGATTTACAGCAAGACATAGATATGCGCACTTGATCATTTCTCAATACATGTGATGCACTTGTACATCTAAAATATGGTAATTTTAAATCAATAAAACTACCATAGTTTTTTAATGAATAAATCCACTAGATTTAATAAGGTGGTGCGTAAAAAATATCTAATTGTGGCTTTCAAATGTTTATGATCATGTCATTTATACTATTCATGAAATAGGAAAATTACAAACAACAAATGGATACCAATCATAAAAATTAATAAGCAATCCATGTGTTCTAATCAGCCAAATGACCAAAAAAATCCTAAATTCTTAATCCTTGCATGCTTTTTCGATATTATGTTTGTCAAGTTATTGTTTTTAGAAATTTTATAGTTGCTCAGAAAATTAAATTTTTTGGTTCCTTTTTCATCCTTAAACTTATGAAAACCTAACATGAAGTTAGAAAACAATAATAAAAAAAATCAATTGTAAGTGATATAGAAAAGTTAAAATACAAATAATTTTGGAACTACAAATCACATGATTGATCCAAATTCAATTGTATTTAACATGAATAAAAATTGTCAAAATTAGTTAAAAATTATGATAAATGGAGGCAAAGGGCTCTGGAGCAAGGTGGAGGAAATTGATGAATGGGTCGTTGACATCTTCTGGTTTTGTCAGTGTAGAAAATCCATGGGCCTTGAGAGTGTTGGGCTAAATGATATCAATGGTCATATAAGTGGGTTTGGAACCTCACATTGCATAAAACAAATGGCTTATATTAAGGCTCAATGTACTCCACATATATTCCACTTTATATTTGTATACTTTTTCCATGTGGGATTATGCTTTCCAGACTTGGACTAGTTATTACTTGCGAAAGATAGGTCTACTCTTGGAGGCCTATCACAAACTCACCTAGGCCCTTTTTTTTTTTTTTTTGAGGCTCTAGGTCAACAAACGAGTCTAGACTCCTCTGGCTAGTCCAAACTCCAGGTTTCAAATACGAGCTTAGGATCATCTGGCCGTTGAGTTATTTTCAACTCTGATGCCATGTAGAAGATCCATGGGCCTTGAGAATTGAATCAATAACATCATTCAAATAACAGATTTTAATGATTACATAGATTTACAGCAAGACATAGATATGCGCACTTGATCATTTCTCAATACATGTGATGCACTTGTACATCTAAAATATGGTAATTTTAAATCAATAAAACTACCATAGTTTTTTAATGAATAAATCCACTAGATTTAATAAGGTGGTGCGTAAAAAATATCTAATTGTGGCTTTCAAATGTTTATGATCATGTCATTTATACTATTCATGAAATAGGAAAATTACAAACAACAAATGGATACCAATCATAAAAATTAATAAGCAATCCATGTGTTCTAATCAGCCAAATGACCAAAAAAATCCTAAATTCTTAATCCTTGCATGCTTTTTCGATATTATGTTTGTCAAGTTATTGTTTTTAGAAATTTTATAGTTGCTCAGAAAATTAAATTTTTTGGTTCCTTTTTCATCCTTAAACTTATGAAAACCTAACATGAAGTTAGAAAACAATAATAAAAAAAATCAATTGTAAGTGATATAGAAAAGTTAAAATACAAATAATTTTGGAACTACAAATCACATGATTGATCCAAATTCAATTGTATTTAACATGAATAAAAATTGTCAAAATTAGTTAAAAATTATGATAAATGGAGGCAAAGGGCTCTGGAGCAAGGTGGAGGAAATTGATGAATGGGTCGTTGACATCTTCTGGTTTTGTCAGTGTAGAAAATCCATGGGCCTTGAGAGTGTTGGGCTAAATGATATCAATGGTCATATAAGTGGGTTTGGAACCTCACATTGCATAAAACAAATGGCTTATATTAAGGCTCAATGTACTCCACATATATTCCACTTTATATTTGTATACTTTTTCCATGTGGGATTATGCTTTCCAGACTTGGACTAGTTATTACTTGCGAAAGATAGGTCTACTCTTGGAGGCCTATCACAAACTCACCTAGGCCCTTTTTTTTTTTTTTTTGAGGCTCTAGGTCAACAAACGAGTCTAGACTCCTCTGGCTAGTCCAAACTCCAGGTTTCAAATACGAGCTTAGGATCATCTGGCCGTTGAGTTATTTTCAACTCTGATGCCATGTAGAAGATCCATGGGCCTTGAGAATTGAATCAATAACATCATTCAAATAACAGATTTTAATGATTACATAGATTTACAGCAAGACATAGATATGCGCACTTGATCATTTCTCAATACATGTGATGCACTTGTACATCTAAAATATGGTAATTTTAAATCAATAAAACTACCATAGTTTTTTAATGAATAAATCCACTAGATTTAATAAGGTGGTGCGTAAAAAATATCTAATTGTGGCTTTCAAATGTTTATGATCATGTCATTTATACTATTCATGAAATAGGAAAATTACAAACAACAAATGGATACCAATCATAAAAATTAATAAGCAATCCATGTGTTCTAATCAGCCAAATGACCAAAAAAATCCTAAATTCTTAATCCTTGCATGCTTTTTCGATATTATGTTTGTCAAGTTATTGTTTTTAGAAATTTTATAGTTGCTCAGAAAATTAAATTTTTTGGTTCCTTTTTCATCCTTAAACTTATGAAAACCTAACATGAAGTTAGAAAACAATAATAAAAAAAATCAATTGTAAGTGATATAGAAAAGTTAAAATACAAATAATTTTGGAACTACAAATCACATGATTGATCCAAATTCAATTGTATTTAACATGAATAAAAATTGTCAAAATTAGTTAAAAATTATGATAAATGGAGGCAAAGGGCTCTGGAGCAAGGTGGAGGAAATTGATGAATGGGTCGTTGACATCTTCTGGTTTTGTCAGTGTAGAAAATCCATGGGCCTTGAGAGTGTTGGGCTAAATGATATCAATGGTCATATAAGTGGGTTTGGAACCTCACATTGCATAAAACAAATGGCTTATATTAAGGCTCAATGTACTCCACATATATTCCACTTTATATTTGTATACTTTTTCCATGTGGGATTATGCTTTCCAGACTTGGACTAGTTATTACTTGCGAAAGATAGGTCTACTCTTGGAGGCCTATCACAAACTCACCTAGGCCTTTTTTTTTTTTTTTTTGAGGCTCTAGGTCAACAAACGAGTCTAGACTCCTCTGGCTAGTCCAAACTCCAGGTTTCAAATACGAGCTTAGGATCATCTGGCCGTTGAGTTATTTTCAACTCTGATGCCATGTAGAAGATCCATGGGCCTTGAGAATTGTTGCAAACTGTAAATAGCATGTAATTAGGAAGTAATTGTAGAGCTTAATTAGGAAGTAATTGTAGAGCTTAATCATAGGGATCCTAATTAGTATGCTTTCCTAACTTAGAACCTATACTGTGTATGCTTTCCTAACTTAGAACCTATCTAGCAAATTCCTCATTGATAAATATAAGAAAATTATCTCAGTTTACATGGTATTAGAGTTTCTTCTGGTCCATATTTGCAATTTCTCACCCACCCACACCATCGTTCTCTTTCCTCTCCTTCCTCCCTTCAGCTTGCATATTTCTAGGGAGGTTATGAAAGAAATTGAAGAATTATAGTTTGTTGAAACTCATCTTTGCTAGGACACGTACTCATTATACTGGGTTTAGATTAAAATGGGTCATTTATCAAAAGCACCTTGTCATGGGATGCAAATGCGAAAAGCATCGTGTTCTTGATGCTTCAACACATATTCAAGATTAGATTCACTATTGATGAGGAAAAAATAAGCAGACTGCTCAATTTTCATCATTCCTTAGTTGGTAAGAATTTGAAAGATACCAATAATGTCTGCCCCTCCATGGTTCATAATTAGTTGACCTTATTCATGCTTATGACAACTAAAAATGACCCTTTAACCAAAAACAAGAAAAACTAATGTTACAGACTGTAAATAGGAAGTAATTGTAGAGCTTAATTATAGGGATCCTAATTAGTATACCTTCCTAACTTAGAACCTATACTATGTATATATATCTAACAGATTCCTCAATGAAAAATATAAGAAAATTATCTTAGTTTACATGGTATTAGAGTTTCTTCTGGTCCATATTTGCTTCTGTTTCCGTCACTGAGGCTTTTGCCTCTGTTTCTTCATTTATACACAGTGGGGTTGGGAAAGTTTTGGGTCACCTGTTTAGGGCAGGTTCTGGTTCTCACCGCCGGCATAGAAGGAAGCGCCACCCGCCGATCGGCTTGTCGACAAAGTCCAGTGACCGTAATCCAAGCGCGTGAGCCACATGTTCCTCAACAAGAATCTGCCGTTGTTCCACATGCTGGCATGTGAAGGTCCATCAGTCTCCGGAAAATTTTCTAGTCTTCAGTTTCCGGCGTGCCTTGTCCTGTATTACACTCCTTTGTAGCTAGTTAGGGCAGCATCCATTTGGGTGTGGGATTCCCTTTTGTGACAGTTTCGGGTGTTTGGTTATTATATTTGGTTTTTTGTTTTCCATTGTGTACTTGGTATTATGGAAGATAAAAAATCAGTAATTATGTCTGATGTTGTTCATGTGATGTCAAAAATAATGGAACATAAGCTTAATGGCTCCAATTATCTGGATTGGAGTAAAACGGTTCGACTTTATTTGCAAAATATAGACAAGGATAATCATATGGCTAATGATCCCCCTAGGGAAGATGATTCTAGGCAGACATGGCTAAGGGAGGATGCTCAATTATTTTTGTAGATCCGGAATTCCATTGAAAGTGAGGTAATTGGTTTGATCAATCTTTGTGAATTCGTTAGAGAATTGTTGGAATATCTAGATTTTTTGTATTCTTGGGAAGAAAATATTTCCCGCGTTTATGAGGTATGCAAAGCTTTCTATTATGCAGAAAAACAAGATAAGTCTCTTACAAGTTATTTTATGGATTTTAACAAAACTTATGAAGAACTCAATATGTTGTTGCCATTTAGTCCTGATGTGAAAGTTCAACAAAGCCAAAGGAAACAGATGGCTGTCATGAGTTTTCTAGCTCATCTCCCTTCTGAATTTGAGACTGCTAAATCCCAAATTCTTTCTAGTTATGAGATCTCATCCTTACAAGATGTGTTTAGTAGGGTATTTCGCGCAGAAAATTCTCCACCGGTTCAGTTCAGTAGTGCCCTTGTCAGTAGAAACAATGATTATGAATCTGGGCGGTCCCATTATAGGAATAATAACAAAGGAGGGGAATCACATGGGTTTGAGAACGGAGCTCAAGATTCAGGAGGAATTGTGTGTCATTGCCATAAGCTTGGACATATGAAGCGAAATTGTAGAAAACTTCAGAATTGAACATAGAAAACTCATTCAGCCCGTATTGCACCCACTACTAAAACATCTGAAAAATTAGTTCTTATCTCTGCAGATGAATATGCCAAGTTCTCTCAGTACCAAGAATCACTGAAGTCTTCATCAACTCCAATCACTGCTATTGCTGATTCAGGTAAACCAAATACATGTCTTCTTTCCTCTTCCTTAAGATGGGTCATTGATTCTAGTTGCACAAATCATATGACAGGTAATCCTAGTCTCCTTTCCACCTTTCAATCACATACATCTCCTTCTAAGGTTACTTTAGCTGATGGTTCAACTTCCTCTGTCCTTCGTTCTGATATTGTCCATCCAACTCGATTACTTACTTTGAATTCTCTATTAAGTCTACCAGGATTTGCATTCAATTTACTATCTGTGAGCAAACTTACTCGTGCCCTGAATTGTTTTATCTCATTTTTTCCTGATTATTGCTTGTTTCAGGATCTTATGACGAAGAGGATTATTGGTAAAGGACGTGAGTCTGGAGGTCTCTACATCCTTGACACTCAAATGCCTAAATCCATTGCTTGTTCTGGAGTAATAACCCCTTTCTAAGCACATTGTCGGTTGGGCCATCCCTCTTTTTCTTTGCTAAAGAAACTTTGTCCACAATTTAGTAGTTTGTCTTCATTAGATTGTGAGTCGTGTTAGTTTACTAAACACCATCGTGTGATTTCTAGTCCTAGGGTCAATAAAAGAGCAAGTTCTCCTTTTGAATTAGTTCATTATGATGTTTGGGGTCCTTGCTCAGTACTGTTTAAAACTGGATTTAAGTATTTTATTATTTTTGTTGATGATTAGTCTCGTGTGACTTGGTTATATTTAATGAAAAGTCGTTTTGAGTTGTTTTCTCATTTTTGTGCTTTTTGTGTTGAAATTAAAACTCAGTTCAATGTTTTTCTTCATGTATTGCAAAGTGATAATGCCAAAGAATATTTGTTAGCATCTTTTTAAAATTACATGATTCAAATTGGCATTCTTCACCAAACCTCTTGTGTTGATACTCCATCCTAGAACGGAGTAGTTGAACGGAAGAATAGACATCTTCTTAAGACAGTAAGGGCGTTATTATTCCAAATGAATGTTTCTAAAACTTTCTGGGCTGGTGCAGTTTCAACGGCATGTTTTCTCATTAACCGCATGCCTTCCTCTGTTCTTCATGGTAGTACCCCGTACAATATTCTTTTCCCAAATAAGTCATTATTTTCTATTGAATTTAGGATATTTGTTAGTACTTGCTTTGTTCGGGATGTTCGTCCACATATTACTAAATTAGATCCCAAGTCTTTGAAATGCATATTCCTTGGTTATTCTCATCTTCAAAAAGGATATAGATGCTATTGTCCTAGTCTTAACAAGTATCTTGTTTCAACTGATGTTACTTTCCTGGAAGACCAACCATTTTTTCCCTCTTCTACTCTAGAATGTCAGGGGGAGGATGATGATTTGTTAGTTTATACTATCACATCTTCTAAATTAGCTCCTATCTAGCCTCTATCTGAATCGGCTTCTGATCTAGCCCTTGTCAAACCTCCTATTCGTCAGGTCTACTTTGGACGTCAGAATCTTCCTCATTCATGTCCTGCACCCGCTCCTCCGCATTAGATCCGGTTTCAAGTAATGATCTTCCCATTGTTGTACGCAAAGGTAAATGTAAGTGTACTTATCCTGTTTCTTCTTTTGTCTCTTATCACCACTTATCATCTTTTTCTTGTTCTTTTATTGCATCTCTTGATTCTATTTCTATTCTTAAAACTATTCATGAAGCCATATCCCATCCTGAATGGCGTAATGCACTGATAGAGGAAATGAATGCCTTAGGTGAGAATGGTACTTGAACCTTGGTTGATTTACCTGCAGGGAAACAAGCTATTGGATGTAAATGGGTGTTCACGGATAAAGTAAATCCTGATGGATCTGTAGCTCGCTTGAAAGCCCGTCTTGTTGCTAAGGGATATGCTCAAACTTATAGAGTGGATTATTCTGACACTTTTTCTCCTGTTGCTAAGTTGACATCTGTCAGGTTATTTATTTCTATGGCAGCTACTCATAACTGGCCTCTGCATCAGCTAGATATCAAGAATGCATTTCTTTATGGTGATATCCATGAAGAAGCCTATATAGAGCAACCTCCTGGACTTGTTGCTCAGGGGGAGTATGAGAAAATTTGTCATCTTCGCAAATCACTATATGGTTTGAAGCAGAGTTCTCGGGCTTGGTTTAGAAAATTTAGCCAGGCAATTGAAAAGTTTGGAATGGTAAAAAGTACTTTTAACCACTCAGTCTTGTACAAACAATCTGGAGATGGTATCATTCTTTTAGTTGTGTATGTTGATGACATTGCCAATACTGGGAGTGACACTAGTGGAATCTCATCTCTTAAGTCATTCTTCACACTCAATTTCACACAAAAGATTTAGGGATGTTGAAGTATTTCTTGGGTGTTGAAGTCACAAGGAGTAAGAAAGGTATCTTTCTATCTCAGAGGAAATATGTGCTTGACTTATTAACTGAGATAGGAAAATTGGGGGCAAAACCGTGTAGTGCTCCGATGATTCCTAATATGCAACTTACAAAAGATGGTGAGCCATTTGAAGATCCTGAGAAATACAGAAGATTGGTTGGAAAGCTGAATTATCTTACGGTAACTCGTCCAAATATTGCATACTCTGTAAGTGTTGTAAGTCAGTTTATGTCATCTCCAATGATTCATTATTGGGTAGCTCTAGAACAAATTTTGTGTTATTTGAAAGGAGCACCTAGTTGTGGTATCTTGTATGCAAATCATGGACATAGTAATATTGAATGTTTTTCAGATGCAAACTGGGCAGGTTCTAAGGTCGATAGAAGATTTACATTAGGTTATTGTGTCTTTGTTGTAGGGAATTTGGTTTGTTGGAAGAGTAAGAAGCAAAACGTTGTTTCACGATGAAGTGCATAATCAAAATATAGAGCTATGGCACAGTCTCTATGTGAATAATGTGGATATATCAGCTCTTGAATGAAGTAGGCCTTAAGACTTCGGTTCCAGCAAAATTGTGGTGTGATAATCAAGCTCCTTCTTCATATTGCGTTGAATCATGTTTTTCATGAACGAACTAAGCACATTAAAGTCTATGTCATTTCGTACGTGAAAAAATACAGCTAGGTTTGATTTCCACATGATATGTGAAGACTGGAGAACAGTTGGGGGACATCTTCACAAAAGCTCTAAATGGGGTTCGGGTTGATTATCTTTGTAACAAGCTGGGCATGATTAACATCTATGCTCTAGCTTGAGGGGAGTCTTACAAACTGTAAATAGCAGGTAATTAGGAAGTAATTATAGAGCTTAATTTAGGAAGTAATTGTAGAGCTTAATCATAGGGATCCTAATTAGTATGCCTTCCTAACTTAGAATCTATATTGTGTATATATATCTAGTAGATTCCTCAATGATATATATAAGAAAATTATCTCAGTTTACAAGAATGTTGGGCCAAATGATATCAATGGCCATATAAGTAGGGTTGGAACCTCACATTGCATAAAACCAATTGGCTTCTGATAAGGCCCAATCTGCTTCACATATATTTCACTTTATATTTTTTTAGTTACACATCATTAGTGAGAACCTTATAGTTGGTCATAGGCTTCTTGTGGCAAGAGGCAAGGTGAGCTATTGTCTCTTTATTTTTCTTTACTCTGTTGGTCTGGCGGTTGATGTTTAGAGTAAGATGATTGCAAGAAGTGTTGAAAGGGATTGATAGGTGCTAAGAGGATCTCACCATGTTTGATAAATATAGGTGGATATAATTGAATGTTCTTTTTGTCAAAGGGTGGCAGTTTTTGAAATATTTTGACCTTTCTTAGTGTTTTGAGATGTTGCACCTAATGATGAAAAGTTGTTTGTTAGGCATTAATTTTGTCTCAAGATGAGTTTTTAGATTTAAAGTCTCTAGCTGGTTGTACAATGTGGAATTGGTCTTCGAATAGGTGGTAATCCTAGGAAAATTGGTTTTTGGGATCTAGTGGATTCTATGATTACGACGAGGCTGGATGCTTTGGAAGGTGCTCTCTATTCACCTGGAGGATATATTACTTTAATTCAGGCTTGCCTATCTGGTGTCTCTGTTTAATATTCCAGTATTTGTGGTGGATAAGATTGAAAAGGTAATGAGGGATTTTCTTTGGTTTAGAGTGGAGGAGCCAAGTGAGATTGTTTAGTTCATTGGGAGTGAGTTGTAGGCCTAAATCTCAAGGGGTAAGTATTGACAATTTGGTGTCTAAAAATCAATTTCTTATTAGGTAAATGACTCTGGCAATTTCCTTTAGAGGTTGATTCCCTTTGGTATAAGGTTATTAAGAGCAAATATGACTTATGGACGGGTGGAATGGCAGGAGTAAATTTTAACCATGGGTGCTTATTGAAATTTATATCTTGGGAATTCTCTATTTTCTTTCTTCTTTTTCAAATATTTAGTTGGTGATGGGTCTCATATGTTATTGAGAAGATGTTTGGTGTGGTTATGCACCTGTTTCTCATCTCTTTCCCTTTTTATTTCTGTTTTGAATGATGCTTATCTCCCAATGTTTTGCTTGGTAACAGTACTTTCTCTTGGAACTTTCACTTCTATAGAAATCTTAATGCAAGGGGGAGATGACAAAATTATCTTCATTTCTTGTTTTATTGGATTATGCTCATTTGTTATCTAAAGAAATAGAAGCGTTTGGTTGTGGGGATTCCTCTTGAAAATTCTATTGTAAATCATTCTATTCTCACTTTATTGTTCCTTCTCGAGACCTTAGTTTCAGCTATCCGAAAAGAAAATTGATCAAGCCCTTAGTTTCAGTTATCCGAAAAGAAAATTGGAAAGCTAAGGTGCTTTTCAAGGTGAGGGCTTTCGCTTAGTTTGCAGTTCTCTAAAAGGTGAAAAGATATAATAGGGAAGGTGAATATTGATGATCTTTGGCAGAAAAGATGTGATAGCATCTCTTTTCATCCTGTCCACAGAATAATATTGTTACCGAGATCAATGTGTTATGACTTTACATAATATATCAGATTATTTCATACAGCACATGGATATGAAAATAGCTATACTTTAAATACTGTTTATACCAGGCAGAATTTTTTTTAATACAGCTTCCTGCTTACCATTTTTTATTCTATGTGATGTTCCAAACATATTTGTTTCTTAAAATAGCTATCATGGTGTCTATAATTGGTTGGTATTACATGTACTTGGTATGATTTTCTATTCTATAAAATGAGATAGATAAATTTTATATGCTATATTATGCTGTCATGAAAATTTGACTGCATTATTTTTGCCCCCTCATAGCCGCTCTGAGCATCGGTTACTTCTCCGTTCTGATAATGCTGATAGTCGTCTCACACCTCTGGGGCATGAAATTGGGTTGATAGATGATAGACGGTGGAAATTATACCAGGATAAACAATCTCGAATTTCTGAGGAGAAAAAGCGTCTGAAAACTGTCAGGATATCAGGTTTGAATGTTTCATTCTTGCACATTCAAAGAGGAGCTGACTCTTAAGACAGAAGAATCATTAAATAAGGATACTTAAATAAAATATAGTCAGAAAATTTATTTCACTTTACTATCTGTATGTTGTTAATAGCCCTGAACATTGTCTTGAGAAAAAGGAGCAGCAACAAACAGACCAACCACCCATAGAGCAAAAACCAATAAAAATAAAAGGATGTAATATCTAGACCTTTATTTGCATGTGACCAAAGGCATCTGAATGCTAATATTGAATGTAATTATGATTCATCATGCCCATTAAAACCTATGGTTATTGGTCTAAATCAATATTTAATGAAAACAGTGAATAAACACTTGAATATTATGTTTACACATTTAATTATTTATTATTATTATTATTAATATTATTATTTATCATCTCCAATCTGATATGCCTGAACATATATTTATTTTTCTGCATCTATCTGGACTTTAATTTGGAATTGATACAGGAATGCCTAATTCTTTGCGTCTTTCAATTCCAACCTTATCTCATTTTTGGGGAAAAAAAAATAAGGGATAAAAATTCATTTGCGTCTCTTGGTTTGCTTTGGGTGTGGCATTTGAGAGAGAGAGAGAGAGTTGTCAAGATTTGAGTGTTTTCTTGTATGAAAATCCAAGTCAATAACTGCTTCCGATATAACTTTCAGGAGGAGATTTGGCTGCTAATGTTACTGTACTGTCTGGACAGCCGGTGAGGGACTCTTCAACACTGGAGAGTCTTTTAAAGAAACCCCACATTCACTATGAAGTTCTTGATAAACATGGTTTTGGAAATAAGCTCTTATCTAGAGAGGATAAAGAGTGCGTGGAGATTGATGTCAAGTATGAAGGCTTCATTATACGTCAGCAGATCCAGCTACAACAGGTATGTAGTTATCTTATGGTGATCCAGACAATAAGAAGTTCAAGAATAATTATGTTTAAAGACTCAAGAAACTTGGAATGATGATCTAGATGCCATATGGGGATTTATTTTGGACCATTAAGTACTTCTAATCCCTACGACTAGAGCATATTATTTTACTTAATTAGTTTTTAGTCTAGTATTTTTCAACTTCAAAAAAAAATCAAGGGTATTTTTGTAATTTGTAGACTCGCTAGAAACATATCTGGATCTCTTTAGAGGAGTCTTTATTTTCGTTTTGATGTGTTATACTGAGTCCTTTAGTTTTCTTTGACCACAAATCCTAGAGGATTGGGACCTTGTTACTTCTAAATGTGTTGCTTATATGAGCCTGCAATATGAAACTTGTGGTACTTCCAAATTTGAAATTGATAGACATTTTATCATATCTATGGATGAAACCTTTTCAATGACCTTAGGAATGGAATATTAAGTAGGGGGCTTAGCCTGCCAGCCTGCCAATCAAAGAGTCTGAGAGGAAGAATAAGCTTAGCTGTAAACTCTTCAACTCTGCCAGAAAGAATAAAGAAGGGTAGAAATGGATGCGAAGAAGGACAAAAAAGCCTTACACATAACAGGTCTTGAATTACTGTTGCTGGAACATTTTATTATACATGATGGATGACATCTTTTCAATGGTCACAGACACACACACACACACACACATATAATGGGCTTCTCTTATATACTTCGTATGCTACTAAGATATAAATACTCGACAAATAAAGTATTTAATCATCAATATTAGTTGTACAAGTTGAGCTAATTAAATGTCTTTGCATGTCATCCTAACCTTTTAAGATTGCTGTCTCGTGTTTGTGTTGCCTTATATATCCTTCATGAGTCTTGATTGTTGACCTAAACCTCTGATCATTTTGGCTTTCAAAGAAACCAAAATCAGAGCTCAATAATCAACCTGCAAGTATGTGGGCTCTGGAAAGGATATGGCTTCCAAAAAATTTTGAAATGATTTATTATGTATTTATATTTGGACATGGATTAATTTGATTTACATCATCGATTTTGTTTGTTGTCATGTCAACCCTCTCCTTGTCTACTTGTAGATGGCCCATCAGCAAAATAGGCCACTTCCAGAGGACTTGGATTACTGTGCAATGACAACTTTGTCTCTTGAAGCACGCGAGAAACTCTCCAAGGTTTGTATAACAAAAATTGTGTGTACAAAGTGTGTTTCCAAATGGTTCAGAATCTGGAATTATTATATTTCCCTTAATTGGGACTTTTGAATGTGTTCATCTGATTCAAAGGTGTTGTTTATGGTGTGTCAATATGCATTTGTTTCTGGCTGCATTTTCACAATCATACCTGGCCATATTTGGTAGGTTCTACAGCATTCAAATGCCAAATTTCTGAAGTAGTATGCAAAGTCAAACTCTGATTTTATTTCTTAGATACACTTCCCTTAACATGACTAGAAGGCCATTGGACGCCATTTAAATTGCATAGTATTTATTTAACATTTTTGTAAGCTTCTTTCTGCATGTTAGATTAGTGAAAATTTGAATGAGCCTTTATTGTATTTCTTTTATTTATGTAAACTGAGATAATTTTCTTATATCTATCATTGAGGAATCTGCTACATATATATATACACAGTATAGGTGCTAAATTAGGAAGGTATACTAATTAGGATCCCTATGATTAAGCTCTACAATTACTTCTTAATTAAGCTCTATTATTACTTTCTAATTACATACTATTTACAGTCTGTAAGACTCCCACTCAAGCTGGAGCATAGATGTTAATCATGCCCAGCTTGTTACAAAGATAATCAACCCGAACCCCATTTAGAGCTTTTGTGAAGATGTCCCCCAACTGTTCTCTGGTCTTTACATATCCTGTGGAAATCAAACCTAGCTGTATTTTTTTACGTATGAAATGACAGTCGACTTCAATGTGCTTAGCTTGTTCCTGAAAAACAGGATTCGATGCAATATGAAGAGCAGCTTGATTATCACACCATAATTTTGCTAGAACCGAAGTCTTAAGACCTACTTCATTCAAGAGCTGATATATCTACATTATTTCACATAGAGACCGTGCCATAGCTCTATTTTCTGATTTTGCACTTGAACGTGAAACTGCGTTTTGCTTCTTACTCTTCCAAGAGACCAAATTCCTTCCAACAAAGACACAATAACCTGATGTAGATTTTCTATCTACCTTAGAATCTGCCCAATTTGCATTTGAAAAACATTTAATATTACTATGTCCATGATTTGCATACAAGATACCACGACCAGGTGATCCTTTTAAATAACACAAAATTTGTTCTAGAGCTGCCCAATGATGAATTGTCGGAGATGACATAAACTGACTTACAACACTTACAGAGTATACAATATTTGGACGAGTTACCGTAAGATAATTAAGCTTTCCAACCAATCTTCTGTATTTCTCAGGATCTTCAAATGGCTCACCATTTTTTGTAAGTTGCATAATAAGAATCATTGGAGCACTACATGGTTTTGCCTCCAATTTTCCTGTCTCAGTTAATAAGTCAAGCACATATTTCTTCTGAGATAGAAAGATACCTTTCTTACTCCTTGTGACTTCAACACCCAAGAAATACTTCAACATCCCTAAATCCTTTGTGTGAAATTGAGTGTGAAGAAAGGACTTAAGAGACGAGATTCCAGTAGTATTGCTCCCAATAATGACAATGTCATCAACATACACAACTAAAAGAATGATACCACGTCTAGATTGTTTGTAAAACATTGAGTGGTTAGACTTACTTTTAACCATTCCAAACTTTTCAATAAAGCCCGAGGACTCTACTTCAAACCATATAGTGATTTGCGAAGACGACAAACTTTCCGATACTCCTCCTGAGCAACAAATCCAGGAGGTTGCTCCATATAAACTTCTTCTTGGAGATCACCGTGAAGAAATGCATTCTTGATATCTAGCTGATGCAGAGGCCAGTTATGAGTAGCCGCTATAGACATAAATAACCTGGCAGATGTCAACTTAGCAACAGGAGAAAAAGTGTCAGAATAATCCATTGTATAAGTTTGAGCATATCCCTTAGCAACAAGACGGGCTTTCAAGCGAGCTATAGATCCATCAGGATTTACCTTAACCGTGAACACCCATTAACATCCAATAGCATGTTTCCCTGCAGGTAAATCAACCAAGGTCCAAGTACCATTCTCACCTAAGGCATTCATTTCCTCTATCATTGCATTACGCCATTCAGGATGGGATATGGCTTCATGAACGGTTTTAAGAATAGAAATAGAATCAAGAGATGCAATAAAAGAACAAGAAGAAGATGATAACTGGTGATAAGAAACAAAAGAAGAAACAGGATAAGTGCACTTACGTTTACCTTTACGTGCAACAATGGGAAGATCATTACTTGAAACCGGATCTAATGATGGAGGAGCGGGTGCAGGACATGAATGAGGAAGGTTTTAACGTCTAGAGTAGACTTGACGAATGAGAGGTTTGACGGGGGCTGGATCAGAAGCCGATTCAGATAGAGACTGGATAGGAGCTAGTTTAGAAGATGTGATAGTATAAACTGACAAATCATCATCCTCTCCTTGACATTCTAGAGTAGAAGAAGGAAAATATGGTTTGTCTTCTAGGAAAGTAACATCAGCTGAAACAAAATACTTATTAAGACTAAGATAATAGCTTCTATATCCTTTTTGAAGACGAGAATAACCAAGGAATATGCATTTCAAAGACTTGGGATCTAATTTAGTAATGTGTGGACGAACATCCCGAACAAAACAAGTAGTACCAAATATCCTAGGTTCAATAGAAAATAATGACTTATTTGTGAAAAGAATATTGTACGGGGTATTACCATGAAGAACAAAGGAAGGCATGCAGTTAATGAGAAAACATGCCGTTGAAACTGCATCAGCCCAGAAAGTTTTAGGAACATTCATTTGGAATAATAACGCCCTTGCTGTCTCAAGAAGATGTCTATTCTTCCGTTGTGCTACTCCGTTTTGGGATGGAGTATCAACACTAGAGGTTTGGTGAAGAATGCCATTTTGAATTATGTAATTTTGAAAAGATGCTGACAAATACTTTTTGGCATTATCACTTTGCAATGTATGAATAGAAACATTGAACTAAGTTTTAATTTCAGCACAAAAAGCAAAAAAATGAGAAAACAACTCAGAATGACTTTTCATTAAATATAACCAAGTCACACGAGAGTAATCATCAACAAAAGTAACAAAGTACTTAAATCCAGTTTTAGATAGTACTGGGCAAGGACCCCAAACATCAGAATGAACTAATTCAAAAGGAGAACTTGTTCTTTTATTGACCCTAGGACTAGAACTCACACGATGGTGTTTAGCAAAATTGACACGACTCACAATCTAATGAAGACAAACTACTAAACTGCGGACAAAGTTTCTTTAGCAAAGGAAGAGAGGGATGGCCCAATCGACAATGTGCTTCGAAAGGGGTTGTTACTCTAGAACAAGCAATGGATTTAGGTATTTGAGTGTCAAGGATGTAGAGACATTCAGACTCATGTCCTTTACCAATAATCCTCTTCGTCATAAGATCCTGAAACAAGCAATAATCAGAAAAAAATGAGATAAAACAGTTCAGGGCATGAATAAGTTTGCTCACAGATAGTAAATTGAATGCAAATACTGGTAGACTTAATACAGAATTCAAAGTAAGTAACGAAGTTGGATGAACAGTGCCAAAACCAAGGACAGAGGAAGTTGAACCATTAGCTAAAGTAATCTTAGAAGGAGATGTATTTGATTGAAAGGTGGAAAGGAGACTAGGATTACCTGTCATATGATCTCTGCAACCAGAATCAATGACCCATCTTAAGGAAGAGGAAAGAAGACATGTATTTGGTTTACGTTAATCAACAATAGCAGTGATTGGAGTAGATGAAGACTTTAATAATTCTTGGTACTGAGAAAACTTGGCATATTCAACTGCAGAGATAAGAATTGATTTTTCAGATGTTTCAATAGTGGATGCAATATGGGCTAAATGAGTTTTCTGTGTTCGGTTTTGAAAGTTTTTTACAATCCCGCTTCATATGTCCAGGCTTATGGCAATAATGACACACAATTCCTCCTAAATTTTGAGCTTGTTTCTCAAACTCATGTGATCCCCCTCCTTTGTTATTATTTCTGTAATGTGACTGCCTAAATTCATAATCATTTTTTCTATTGACAAGGGTACTACTTAATTGAACCGGTGGAGAATTTTCTGTGCAAAGTACCCTACTAAACACATTTTGTAAGGATGATATCCTAGAACTAGAAAGAATATGGGATTTAGCAGTCTCAAATTCAAAAGAGATACCAGCTAGAAAACTCATGATAGCCATCTATTCCCTTTGGCTTTGTTGAACTTTCACATCAGAACTAAATGGCAACAACATGTTGAGTTCTTCATAAGTTTTCTTAAAATCCATGAAATAACTTATAAGAGACTTATCTTGTTTTTTTGGACGATAGAAAGCTTTGTACACCTCATAAATGCTAGAAATATTTCCTTTTCCATAATACAAAAAATCCAGATATTCCAACAATTCTTTAATGAATTCACAATGATTAATCAAACCAATTACCTCACTTTCAATGGAATTCCGGATCTGCAAAAATAATCGAGCATCCTCCCTTAGCCATGTTTGCCTAGAATCATCTTCCTTAGGAGGATCATCAATCATATGATTATCCTTGTCGATACTTCGCAAATAAAGTCAAACCGTTTTACTCCAATCGAAATAATTGGTGCCATTAAGCTTATGTTCAGTAATTTTTGACATCACAGGAATAACATCAGACATAATTACTGATTTTTTATCTGCCATAATACCAAGTACACAATGGAAAACAAAAAGCCAAACATAATAACCAGCACCCGAAACTGTCACAAAAGAGAATCCAACACCCAAATGGATGCTGCCCCAACCAGGTGCAAAGGAGTGTAATACAGGACAAGGTGTGCTGGAAATTGAAGACCGGAAAATTTTCCGGGGACTGACGGGCCTTCACGCACTGGTGCGTGGAACAACGGCAGATTCTTGTTGAGGCACGTGTGGCTCACGTGCTTGGTTTCAGGTCACTGACTTTGTTGACAGGCCGATCGGCGGGTGGCGCTTCCTTCTATGCCAGCGGTGAGAACTAGAACTTGCCCTAAACAGGTGACCCAAAAATTTCCCAACTCCACTGTGTATAAACTGAGAAACAGAGGCAGAAGCTCAGAGACGGAAACAGAAGCGGATATGGACTAGAAGAGGCTCTGATACCATGTAAACTGAGATAATTTTCTTATATCTATCATTGAGGAATCTGCTACATATATATATATATATACACAGTATAGGTGCTAAATTAGGAAGGTATACTAATTAGGATCCTTATGATTAAGCTCTACAATTACTTCCTAATTATAGACTATTTACAGTCTGTGACAATTTATTTGAGATCGCCCTTATTATGTTTCTATAAATGCTTGCTTGGTGGCCATTTTATTTCAATCTATCTGGCTATACCTTTTCATTTGTAACATGGCTTCACTTGAAGTCAATTGTTTAAAGATTCAAAGTTTTTGGCAAACACATACAAATTTTGGGTGGTCCAGAATTTTCAATTAGTCTTTTAACTGTCAATGGAGTTAGGTGACAGATGTATGATGGGATAAATAACAGATATATGACCTCTTTCCTCTATATTTTCTCGTTTTTTCTTTGCTTGTGTGAATTGAGATGATCAGTTCATTTGAATTTTTGCTCTTTATTGTTATAATTGAATAAATTTATTTCTACTTCTAACAATGCTTCTTGTTAATTGTAATTGGGGTATCTTATTTTCAGGTCAGACCCCACACTATTGGTCAAGCAAGCAGAGTCGGTGGGGTAAGCCCTGCTGACATCACTGCGCTTCTTATAATCCTTGAAGCCAAACGTAGGAAAGCTCAGGAACAAAGCAGACACAAGATACTGAATTCAGTTGTGACAAATACAAATTCCATATCTAATGTTCCTTCGACAGAGACTATTAGCTCTTGATATGTTCGTAATGTTGCAATGTTTATATTCCTTTTTTTTTTAACTCGGAATTATGCCAAACATGCACATCATTCGGCCTATCAGGGTAGCTCATGGTTTTTTTTTTTTTTAATAATTCAGTTGGCATCCAACTGAGCTGTTCTGTTCTGATTCTGCTGGCTATCACACATTAGCATATAAGTGAAAACAGCAAGTATTTGAGAACAATGTTTTAGGCAGCTTGTCTGCATTCTAACAATATGTAACATGAAAATGTCACTAGTTTTTTCAGTATAGTACGCGGTGTGTTTCTTATAATCATGCCTTCAATTTTTGTCACTCGTTTTATGTAAAGGTCTTTTTAATAGTTGGAATATGAATGTTAGAAGTCCCTTTATAAGTGAGCAAGTTATGAAATTCATTTTAGGCAACTAATTGGCTGCTTGTGATTCTAACATTTATGCAAGCCCTTGTATCTCACTGTATACAAGCCCTTTATAAGTGAGAAGTTACGAATTTCATTTTAGGCAACTAATTGGCTTGTTCTGATTCTAACGTTTATACAAGCCCTTGTATCTCACTGTATGTTTTTCAATGTTGGATTCATTTTCCAGCACTCCTTTGGGTAAGTTGCTGGCTTGGCGTCGACCAGGGTGGCAATGGGTGGAGCCAAACTTGGCCAAAATTCAAGGCCTGGAGTGAGTGCTGAGTTTAGAAATGGCAGCGGGTAGGATATTTGTAGGGTATCTGTGAAATATGCATTATCCATTTCTGAATCTATTCAGTACTCTCTTTATTTGTATCAAATTAAAATCTGGTTAAAATAATTTTTTAATATTTATATTTCGTCTCAAATCTTATAAGAACTACTCTATTACTATTTGAATACACATAATATTCAATTGTAAATTATAAAATTATAGACAAATATCTAATATAAAGTTATAGCCTTGTGGTACAAATTATAAAAATTTATTTTTAGGTTATGGGTTGGATACTCCATAACTATAAAATAACTAATGAATGGGTGTTTACACGGGTGTGAGTATCTGTGATCTGAACTCTATTAAATAATGTCCCAAATCCCTACAGTTAATATTTATATCCTATTTAATAAAGTCGAATTGGATCAGGTATCTGAAAATATCCGATCCGTTGCCATCCCTAGTTGAATTGGAGCAGCTTAGACTCTTCGAGGGTTGGAATAGAAAAGGAAAAAAATGAAAAAGAGAAAAAATAAGAACTATCTTTTATTTGATAGTTTAAGGACTCCGAAAAAGAAAAAAAGAAATTAAAATTTTGTTTAGTTATGAAAAATAAAGTTTGTATTCTAGAAAATTATTATAAGAAAATGAAAAATCAAAATATAGCATTTAATTATTAGAATTTTCTAAATGCAAATGATGTTTTCTATTCCCTTAAACGGACAGTTATGAAAAATAATAATTACATATTTAATTATTTCAAAAAAAAATTATTTAATAAAAAAAATTTAGAAATGAAAATGGAATACTATCAGAAAGTTTTAAATTGAATGGATTCTTAATATATTTTCTTCTTTTCCAATTTTCAATTTAGAAAATAAAAAATATGAGAAATTGGGAAAAAAAGAAAATTAAAAAACAAGAAAAGGAAAATAGAAGACATTTTTCATATAAACAATATCTTTATCCCATGAAATTCCATTTTCTCATCTCTTCTCAATTGAAGGAATGAGAGACATCTCTTAAAATTTTTTAATTAGACAATTTCACACCGGATCAATAAATTATTTAAATTATTTTATACCCCCACTCAATCTCTTGTTTCTGCATCTCATCATCATCTATTTGTATATTAGAGGTGTAAAAAATTTCGGAAAAGTATATAGAATGAATTCTTTTTTATGAAACCACAAATTGTATTGATATTTTAATTCCAAGTCCAATGCAAATCACTAAGATATGTATTTCACAACCATGTCTACTGTTAGTTCTTGTTCTCTTAATTTCAAAAGCAAATTCAAGATAGAGGGCGGAGAGATTTTTGTTTCTATGTTTTTCACCTTCTCAACTCTACAATTACACACACACATATATATATATATATAGTTAAAACTCTTTTTTAATGAAGAATTACCTGTATAATTATTAGTAATATAATTATTGTTAAATTGCCTAGTCCTAAATACTGAAAGAGTCTTATATATATTTTATGAGGTGCCTAGAACAACTTTTATTTGCCAACACTTGATAAAATATGTAAAACATAAAAGTTAAGTGAGCCATTTGAATTTTGAGAATTATAAAAATTTTTCAAATTTCTTTTTTATAAAGTGTTAGCTTTAGTACAGAGTTTTTCGTCTGATGCGAGTAAGACATCAGACTATGTACACACAACAATCAAATTTATATATTGTGATATGAGGTATGTTTTAAAATGAACATCTATCTCAGATATGTTACAGTGCCACTATGCTAAATTTAAGGGAGCTTTATGCTTTGAGTTTGCTACAAAAACCTTTACTCCAACTATATGGGAGCATTCTCATACCAAGAGTATCTGTTTAGGGTATGCTCAAAGAAGTTTCTACCCCAACTTATAAAATGATTTCTGTGAACCTTAATAGCATTGTAACCCAAATATTGGAATCCTTGTTCATTGCTACCTAACCAAATTGATTATAAGATATGTGAATTTTGTTACCCTACTTGCTAGTGAAATTCAAAACTAAAATGGTCAGTTGACAGTATTGATTTATAGTTTTATAAGTATAAAATATTTAAAAAATATGTTTATTGATATGAATGAGAGAAATTATTTTATATATCAGTTCATCTAAAAATTTAATACTTCTATTATATATTAATTATGAATTTTGGAGCTCTAATTTTAGATATTGATGGTATAAATGAATTTTCCTGCCCATATCTATATGTTTATATTAAGAATATATTATGTAGAAATAGAAATTATTAAGTTAAAAAGAATATGGAATCCCAAATTGTATTCATATATGATAAGTTGATGTTCCTAGACTTTGTAGTTTTAAATGCTTAACTATATACCATTTATGTGTAGAACTATTTATTCATATTCTAAACCTGTCTGTCATGACTCACCTTTTTTAAGCCGCGACGGTCCTAGGGCATGGGTAGCCATAAGGGTACCGAAAACTCGTAGAACCCATTTCACTCATAATCAATTGACATTCATCACATTGAACCATATCCTAAGACCATAACCTAATCACATTTCCTTATTATCCATTTACCTGCTATCATTTCTATTTATAATATCATTTACACACATAACTTGTAAAACCTTTAAAATTTCATTTCATATCATTAACTCAATGTTCAATAGTTCATACATCATTACAATAACGGTTATGATACAAATCATATTATACAAACATCTTATAACATATTAATGCTAAACCCTTTAATAACCATTCATGTTACATATAGACCCTATAACTTTCAATAACTATGGAGCTCTAGCTTACAACACCGGAACTTAACAGAACAGTTTCTAAGCGAAGGATGGGCTTGGGACTTTTACTTTGTTAACTCATTGACTGTACCTGAAAAGTTTAAACCACTACAATATGAGATAGAGCTCAGTGAGTACATAATAATACAATACAGATTAAACAAATGGTGTGAAATTTAATGGTAATTCCTTATAGCAATAAAATAAAGTTGGTCAGAGAATATTCTTATGGAACAATTTTCCCATATATATATATATATATATATATATATATATATATATATATATATATATATATATATATATATATATATATATATATATATATATATATATATATATATATATATATATATCACAGATATTATATCTTTAGCAGAATAATTCCTTCTATGGAAATGGTGTGTTTCCTCCATAATCAATCGAGTGGCGGCATACGCCTTGCTCACTCCCACATTTATAGTCACACGTACAACTGATTAAGCCATACGTATTGGGGACCTTAAACCCTTCCCAGCTAAGGTTCGGATAATCTTTATCCTATCCGCCGGTCCATTACCATTGTGCATAATGTCTGATATATTGCCCCACATCAGAGATGGCGTCGGCAACCGTTGATGTCGATAACGGTTGATGTCGCTGGATTCTGATCAATAAAAAGGTTATCTAAAATTAGTAAATAATATATCAAATTGAAGCTGGAATCACAAAGGATTCAACCATACCAATTTCGTTAAAAACGGAGATCAAAAAGTCGTCGGAAAACGGCCTAGAAATTTCGGCCGGCGGCTTTTTGGAGGGGGCGTGTGCTGCCGTCCGGAGGCTGTTGGTGATGGGCAAGGTGGCGTTCGACTAGGCGGCAGACGCTCTTCCTCCCTGGCCGGCGCGTGTCGGTCGACGATGGTCGGATGGCGGCGGTCCGACAGTGCTATCTCTCTCTCTCTCTCTCTTTCTCTCCCCTTTGCCTCTGCTTCTCTGTTTCTATCCGTTCCCCTTTGCCTCTGCTTCTCTGTTTCTATCCGTTCCCCTCTGTTTCTATTTCTTCTTCTGCTACCCAATTTGGGCTGTGCCGACTTTACTTTTTTTTTTTTCATATATAAATATATACTAACTTTAATAACTTTAATAATAATAATAATAATAATAACAATAATAATAATAATAATATTTGCCATATAAATTTTAAAACAATAATTTTAACCAAAATGTTAATTTCATCATATTATCCAATAATTATAATATAAAAATTATAATAAATAACTTTAAATATTAATTACATAAATTTCTATATTTTATAATAAAATTCCAATTTCTTTAATTTAAAATTTTATCAATTTGGTAAATAATAAATCAATATTTCATTTAATAAAATATTCTCTTAAAAATATTAACATAATAATTAAATCATTATCCTTTCAAATATCAATTTTAAATTTGAAATAATTTTCTACTATTTCGAATACTCATATAACAATATTTATAAATCATATATCAAATATCAATATGAGTTTAGCTTAGCAATATCAATATAATAATGATATAAATAAATATCAATATCAATATCAATATTCAAATGGAAATTTATAAATTTCGATAATTTTGAATATCAATATAAATATAACAATAAAGGAAAATATTTCCATATAAAATTATTACTTTAAAATATTTATATTCAAATCATTTGAATATTTAAAAATACTCATTTTCAATTTGGCCACGTATTACGATACTAATCGGATATCTTCACACGTATACTGTACATATGTCTTATATCGGGTTGGGATATTACATTCTTTCCCCCTTTATGAAATTTGTCCTCGAATTTTAAAACACTTCATGTAGGAAGTTATAATAACATTAACAGATACTATCACTCCAGATACCTTGTTGTTGTACATGAAAACTATTCATTTATATGAATTTATCAAAATTGATTACATCCTTCACTCATTGTCACGTCATTCATTTAGAATTTATCTCTTTTGATACTCTTATAATTCTTAAGACCATAAACAGCACTGTATGTAGACGCTATAATATCATCGCTGCTATTAAGAAACCTCGGGTATTACATTCTACCCCCCTCCTAAAAAAAATTCGTTCCCAAATTTTCAAAAATAAGGAGTTCACTTTAGCAAACTTGAGTAACTACATCATTTACATTATGACTCTTGCCAAAAGAATTCTGATCACTTTCATTAATTTCAATTCATCGCCTACCAACTTCATTTCGCATCATTAACAATCTATTATCCCTCTTCCATATATCTTCTTCCAATTATATATCTTGTTCCTTTAAGCCCCATAATCGATCTTTAGCTCTTATCGTATTCAACCATATCTTTACGCACATCTCTCTTCTTACCCTACCTAATCTCTTTTATTAATCATTAACCTTCATAATAGCATTGAATCTATAACTTCAAAAATTACCAAAAAACATTTATACAACCTTTATATCTCTTCGATTTCTAATTTCAACTCAATTTAATTGCAATCTTAAATATACCTCTTTTCATATATAGTCTTATTAATACCTAGATCACATATCAACAATTGAATCATAGCTACTATTACACCAATTATCATACTTTTAATATACACATACCCTTATGGTATTTCCTAGTTCTGAATAACTTTAAATTTATAACTCCATAGCCATAGTCTTTATATAATTGGGATTTACTCCATTCTTACATTGTCATTTAACAAAATTTTCTTACTCATTATCTCTTATATCTGCTCATTTCTAAACAACAATCTTATCTCAACTTATCTTAAACACCTTATTAACAACTATTTACACATTATATCGTTAAAAGAATTATACTTTCACCACTAGTCCATAGTTCTAATTCATCTCCTTATAATCACATAGAATTTCAACCCAATATTCATATTATTCAATTTACTATCATATTAATTAACGTAATCACTCCAAAATACAATCTTCACATTATTTCTAAAATAACTTCTACCTTTCAATATTACATGCATTTCTTTATCAAGAACATATCAATTATGACAAGAATATTTAAACTATTAAATCACAGGAATCTATTAATACACTTCTCATTCCGTTCCTAAAATACTATTGATTTATACTCCACAATTCATATGTAATCTTATATTAACTATATAATTTTTTTTAACACATTAAGTAATATAAGTGATCTATCAAAATAAAGCAAATATACTTAAACATATAGCCACGATATACATAGACACAATCACAATAAGAAAACATATCAAGCATATATTTGAGTTCGTTCGAGGTAGAATAACTTTTCTAGGACAATCTTGTCCGAGTCATAATTGAGGAGGCATCGCGGCACAAGCGAAGAACGTGTAAAGGCCAAATCAAAGCACAAGTTTATAGCCGATACTTAAGGTTTAGGGAATTACTTTCAAAGCTTATCCTGTATCTTAACTTATCTTAAATCTATTTTTTTTTATTAATTCAATCTCATCATAGAATACTCCTCTTAAATAAAATTTGCCTAATCAATTAACTTCATAAACTCTCTTATGTCATAACTTTTATTTCCCGTAATTCACTTTAGTTCACACTTCATATATTCTATTATCTCCTCATATACTCTTTTTCTCTTATCATCCATTATTTTTTTTACTTTTCCACATCTCCATTAGTTCGTTTAAATCCATTCAATTTATATTTCTATTCAACACATAATGCTCTAGTTCCATACCTTCCTTAATTAACAATATTTCTTCCATAAAATCCATTATGGTCCACTATCATTCATTATTTGTCAAAATCAATCATATTTTTACATTAATTTACTCTTAGTCCAAATCTGCTTTCAGTTTCTTCTTAGAGACTATTTCATCACCATACATTTCTTATAATCATCAACTTTATCACCATACATTCCTCTTTTTAAAACAATTCACCATCAAATCATATTCCATTTCGATCCTCTATTTTCCACATCACTGTATTCTCTTAATGCCTTAAAAGTTTTCTATTACACATACCTAATCATATTTCTTATAAGTCACCTCAGCATATATACGATTAATCACTCCTTTCTTTGGATATGAAATAATTTTCTTTTAAATCATACTATAATAATATTCTTCCTTAGGTTATACCCAATATACTCATATATAACAAATCTCCAAATCTCCACCTTCTCATTTCTTGAATTTATAGGATGGCATCTAAACCACAATTTCGATAATACCTTCGTTAGTCCATCTCACATAAACCTTAATATATAATATCCATGTGAATCATTTACAGTCCCGTTTAACCATTGTTAAATATCATCTTTTGTTTCATAGTCTTAATGGTTCATAACTTCTAACAATTTCACATATCATTCATCAATAGTACATATCATCCATAACTTTTAACAATTTCACATTTCATCCACCCATATCTCATATCATTTAACCCTTTACTTACACATATCATAAACTCATTCATTATGAAGTAAACATTGTTCTATGGCACAATCAAGAAAACACATACAATATTACTATTCAACGTATACTCCCAATGATCCTATTACAAGAGCATAATGAGAAAATTCATGAAAACACTAAACAGAGACTTACACGGCTGGGGTTCCAGTTGTGCCAATCCAAAGTCCAAACTTCACATCCACACAGGTGAGACCTTAGCTGTGTCTCCACCCGTGGGAGGCTACTGGATGAATTTTCCCAATTTGTCCTTATCACACAATTGGAATTCCATCCGTGTGTTCACCCGTGGCTTCCCATTTCCTCCAATGTTTTGGCTTGAAACTTATCATATTTAACATTCCCACTCACTTCCAACTTCTTTATTGGTTTAGAAACCAATTTCCAATTAGAAACCTTAAATCTTTGTCTAAAATAAATCCCATATTTTCTCACCATCATTATGCAATTACACTTACTACTTACACGTATCACTATGCATATTCCATAAAATCACATTTAAGTTTTTCACTTAATAACATTTAACTATATCTCATAAACGTAAAAGAATTCAATATACCCTCATCATTGTTCATACTATATACATATTATTCAAATCATCAATTGCACTAAGCCATGTCAATAATCAATAGTTACTTATAATAGGAAATTAATTCCTAGTAAGACACATACTTATTCACTTAAACACTTTCACATAAACAATGAATTTCTCATATACACAATTTATCCTCATTATCCCATTTCCATATAATACATAGCTCGGCTACACATATCAATCCTATCACAAATCCCATTCATCAGGCAGATTCCCTTTTCACAATCATTATGTACATATCATATATCATAGGAGAAGCTTAGACTCTTACGAGTAATGCGGATCTAGATTTATCAATATACTTCAACAACAAGAAGGAATTCCTATGCTCTATGGTTTAACCTATAACTCATAGTACTTATAAAGTCTAAACTAGACTTAAACTTTTGCTCTGATACCATCTCTGTCACGACCCACATTTTTTAAGTCGAGACGGTCTTAGGGCATAGGTAGCCATAAGGGCACCGAAAACCCGTAGAACCCATTTCACTCATAATCAATTGACATTCATCATATTGAACTATATCCTAAGACCATAACCTAATCACATTTCCTTGTTACCCATTACCTGCTATCATTTCCATTTATAATATTATTTACACACATAACTTGTAAAACCTTTAAAATTTCATTTCATGCCATTAACTCAATGTGCAATAGTTCATACATCATTACAATAACGGTTATGATACAAATCATATTATACAAACATCTTATAACATATTAATGCTAAACCCTTTAATAACCATTCATGTTACATATAGACCCTATAACTTTCAATAACCATGGAGCTCTAGCTTACAACACCGGAACTTAACAGAACAGTTTCCAAGCGAATGATGGGCTTAGGACTTTTACTTTGTTAACTCATTGACTATACCTGAAAAGTTTAAACCACTATAATATGAGATAGAACTCAGTGAGTACATAATAATACAATACAGGTTAAACAAATGGTGTGAAATTTAATGGTAATTTCTTATAGCAATAAAATAAAGTTAGTTAGAGAATATTCTTATGGAACAATTATACACACACACACACACACACACACATATATATATCACAGATATTATATCTTTAGCATAATAATTCCTTCTATGGAAATGGGGTGTTTCCCCCATAATCAATCGAGTGGTGGCATACGCCTTGCTCACTTCCACATTCCTAGTCACACATACAACTGATCAGGTATACACACACACACACACACACACATATGTGTGTGTGTGTGTGTGTGTGTGTGTGTATCACAGATATTATATCTTTAGCAGAATAATTCCTTCTATGGAAACGGGGTGTTTCCCCCATAATCAATCGAGTGGCGGCATACGCCTTGCTCACTTCCACATTCCTAGTCACATATACAACTGATTAGGCCATACGTACTAGAGACCTTAAACCCTTCCCAGCTAAGGTTCGGATAATCTTTACCCTATCCGCGGGTCCATTACCATTGTGCACAATATCTGATGTATTGCCCCACATCAAAGGGGTATTCTGCTTATCACGGTATCATTATAACATTTTTCCTTTCCATCCATGAAATAATTCAATGGATAATATATCAATATCAATTAGGTTCTCATCATTGATCATATTATAAGATCAAAACAATATAGACTCATTTGGCCAAGTGCCATAAAGAAATGTTTGATTCACTTGGGCTTAATAATCAAGAAAGTATCATATCAAAGGTTCAATATTCAATAAGCAAATTAAGCTTATCAAGAAATCAAGAATGTTCAATATACAATTCAAGCTTATCTATGAATCAAAGAGCATTATAACAGATGGTTCAATATCAATGAGCAATTCAACTTATCAAGGAGTTGGCATACTTTTAACAATAAGGTTTTCAAGCAAATAACACGAAACATATTATATTATTAAGTACTCATCTTAGACTCCTTTGCTCCTATGTACGTTTGACACTAATACGAATAGTGCTCTTCACACTTTTACCCAATATCCTTGCCCTTGTTATTAGAATCTACACATTGCATTTCAATCATATATCAATCGCTTCCTCATTATCACATTACTTAATTTAGTTTAAGTCATTAACACTTCTATCTTATTCACAACTTAGCATTCTTAAAGTTAAGATATTCTATACCTACACTTACTACTAAACTTAACATTTCTCTAGTTGTTTTCCAATAACTCACTTAAAAGGATAATTCTCTTTTCTTCCAATTTCACATTTCAATCTTCATATTATTCAAGTAAAATCGATTAAGCAATTTCCACCAACATTTTCATAAATTCAAATTATCCACAATATCACAATCAAATGGTCTAACCCGGACCTTCAATACACTAATCTCATCCGCCCATTTCATTCCTCATTATCAAGCTAATAACCACTAATTTGATTTAATCAATACCAATATCCACATCTCACTTCATTCTTCCAAATAATTCAATTCAATTAAATCAATTCTAATCTCAACATTTCACTTCAATCTTCCAATTTAATCACCAACAATACTCAATAATCATATAAATAACAATTAATTCAATTCAATTATCTCATTTAATCACTTAATTCCAATAAACTATTTACCTAAATTCTTACAAATAAAATCATAATTCACTATCTATACATAATTAGAAATTGGGATTTATACCATATGCCTCGGTTTAATGAGCCGAAGCTTCTATCCGAATTTGTCGGTTTCAGAGGTCGCCGGAATCCGATCGCTGAAAAATTCCAACGACGACCAAATCATGATCCGAAGATATCATTGATTAGCTTATGATGTGAGGAGTCAGAATATAACTTTCATTTCCCATAGTCCACTGGAAAACAGGCAAAAACGGCGTCGGCAACTGTTGATGTTGCCGGATTCTGATTAATAAAAAGGTTATCTAAAATTAGTAAACAATATATCAAATTGAAGCTGGAATCACAAGGGATTCAAGCATACCAATTTCGTTAAAAACAAAGATCGAAAAGTCATCAAAAAATGGCCTAGAAATTTCGGTCGGCGACTCTTTGGAGGGGGCGTGCGCTACCGTCGGGAGGCAGCCGGCGACGGGCAAGGTGGCGTTCGACTGGGTGGCGGACGCTCTTCCTCCCTGGCCGGCACATGTCGGTCGGCGATGGTCGAATGGCGGCGGTCCGGCAGTGCTATCTCTCTCTCTCTCTCTCTCTTTGTCCCCTCTGCCTCTGCTTCTCTGTTTCTATCCATTCTCCTCTGTTTCTATTTCTTCTTCTGCTACCCAATTTGGGCTGTGCTGACTTTACTTTTTTTTTTTCATATATAAATATATACTAACTTTAATAACTTTAATAATAATAATAATAATAATAATAATAATAACAATAATAATAATAATATTTGCCATATAAATTCTAAAACAATAATTTTAACCAAAATATTAATTTCATCATATTATCCAATAATTATAATATAAAAATTATAATATATAACTTCAAATATTAATTACATATATTTCTATATTTTATAATAAAATTCCAATTTCTTTAATTTAAAATTTTATCAATTTGGTAAATAATAAATCAATATTTCATTTAATAAAATATTCTCTTAAAAATATCAACATAATAATATAATAAATCACTATCCTTTCAAATATCAATTTTAAATTTGAAATAATTTTCTACTATTTCGAATACTCATATAACAATATTTATAAATTATATATCAAATATCAATATGAGTTTAGCTTATCAATATCAATATAATAATGATATAAATAAATATCAATATCAATATCAATATTCAAATGAAAATTTATAAATTTCGATAATTTTGAATATCAATATAAATATAACAATAAAGGAAAATATTTTCATATAAAATTATTACTTTAAAACATTTATATTCAAATCATTTGAATATTTAAAAATACTCATTTTCAATTTGGCCACATATTACGATACTAATCGGATATCTTCACACGTATACTGTATATATGTCATATATCAGGTTGGGATATTACACTGTCAAAGCTTGTTATATATTAAATAAAGACAAGAACCATGAGTTACTATCCCAACTAGAATTAAAAGCAAAACACCATGATCTATAGATGTTCTAAAAATATTAGTATTTTTTGTTACCAACTGTTACAAGTCCTAAAAGGTATCCTATAATGTTTGAAACTAAAAATTGAATTATGTCTTCAAATCCTCAAGAGCTAATAAAGTAAAACTTGTTTAAATATTCCAATATGAACCTCATATGATCCACTGAGATACCAGAGTTGCATTTCAAATGATTTCATAATTGTACAGTTAACTAAAAATAATGATTTATAAGTACAAATTTATTTCCTTTTAATAATAGCATATATTAAATAAATTATTGTAAGATTTAAATTTCATAATGTATAAATAAGTAATCAAGTCAATGATATTTTGAATTATTCCAAAATCCTTAGTTGTATCCTTTACTCACTGACCTTTTTCGAAACTCACCCGTCTCCACTCACCAGCTCTTATAGGTAAAGGTTGATAGTGATTTCAAGAGTTTAGTAGATAATGGCAAGTTGATTACTCAAGTATCCCTCCTTCCTTATATATTTTCCAATTAAAGTAATTATTTAAGTTTATTATATTAGTATTCTATATATTTTAAAGTTTCTTTAGATGATCCATGTATGTAAATTGGTGTTATTGTACTTGATGTGGTAAATTATGTTATTGATACACATAATGGTATTGTGTAAGTTGAATGATGAAACTAAAACTGCATGTGCATATAAGGCTGGTATTGGAACTGTAATTGACTTGTAGGTTGTGATGTTGGGCTACAGTGCATTTGTTACTCATATCATGTTTGAATTAGCTAGTAGGGGTTCTACGGGTGTCAACGCCCTTATGGTTACTTATGCCTAGGACCATCACATCACCGAAGGTGGGGTGTGACAAAAGTGGTATCAAAGTATAAGTTTATATTTAAGTCTAGAATAAACTATATGAGTCATAGGATATGTGAACACCAAGGAGCATATGATTATCCTTTCACGTCAATAGATGTTATCCTTCATGATAGATCTGCATTACTCTTATATGACAAATTCTTTTATATGTGTTTATTTATATAGATGCCAACTAGAGCTCAAAATTGAATGTGAGATGAAAAAGGACATGTCTTCTAGAAGATGTGAATCCCATAAGACAAGAGATATTGGAATTATGTGAAAAAATTGACTCCTTAAAGAAGAAATAGCATAAAAAAGACAATAAGTTTCTCCTTCACATGTACATGTACCTAGATATGTGGTAAGGAGAACATTAAATGGAGAGGGAGTCTCTATCCATGACATCAAACGATTGAGACCACCAAAGTTTATGGGTGAAGAGGGTACAAACCCATAAGAATTCATTGAGGAAATGGACAAATTAGTTTAAAGACTACCCTGTTCATATGGCAAGGTGATAGAACTAGTAGGACTTCAACTAAAGAAGCTTGGAATTGCTTCCAAAGAAATATGGAAGAAATGATATATGGAGACAATTCTCTTGCATGGAAAATGTTTAAGCAATAATTAATGGATGAATTTTTAGATGAGGATGAGAAAGAGAATAAAAAGGGTGGATTTTGAAATATTGAGGTAAAAAGGCATGACTATGGCTGAATATGCTAGGGAATTAAATAGATTGTGTAAATATGTAAAAGATATTATCCCTACAGAGGCAGCAAGAATTAATAGGTTTAAGAGGGGATCGATGCTCCCATTATACAATGTTTTATGTGTTATTAAATTCCCTACCTTATCAAAGTTAGTGGATAGAGCTATACAAATAGAAGATATGATCAAGAAAAAATGAAAAGAGATAAAGAATTGAAAAGTAAAACTAGAGTTCAAGGGAGTAATAGCTAAAGAGAAGGAAGTAGTTCACAAAGGAGAACATCTGGGTATGTGGCTTCAATTTAAAGTCAAAGAGTAGGTCAAACCTGAAATACTTGAGTGAATGCTACTTCAGGAGTTGTAAGTATACCTACATTAGTACACCAGTATGATATGTAACCTACATATTCTATTTGTAAAAAGAAGCATGAAGAAAGATGTAGATTTGCAATAAGAGTTGTTTAAGATGTGGAAAACCAAGTAATTTTATCAAGAATTGTCCTAAGTAAAAGAGTTCTAGAGGATCTTTAAAGCTATGATAAATTTATATGAAAATATGCATTACTAATATGTAAGACTATAAGTGAATGTGATGTGACTATATGTAGTAGAAGTTTGTGATGTGGTTATATAATAAGTTTGTGTAAATGAGTATTTTTACAAGAGATTTAAGCATAACCTATATAGTGCATGTGTAATGAATGTGATTTAGTATATGGTTATAAAGAATAGATTGTAATGAATAGTTGCCTTATATAACAACAGGTTACTTGAAGTGATAGAAATTGCTAATGTTACTGTAACTTGTTATTTGAAGTGTTATGAAAATTTGAGGATGAATTTTACAAAGGGGAGAAGAATGTAATATCACAAATCGATACAAGTCATATGCATAGAAGTATATATGAAGATGTCTCACTAGTATTGTAATATGTTCTCACTGGTATCATAATATGTGCCTAAGCGAATGATGAGTATATGAATTAAACTCAATATTAAGTGTGCACATATGAATTTTTTGCATCCATCCTAAGATAAATTGTCGAGTAATTGGTTGATTAAATTGATTTATGAAGACTTCAGTGAAAGAGACGCTAGTGATAGGGAATTAAAGTTGTGCTAAGTGAGGGAACCTTGTATATTATTAAATGGATATTCTCGAATTGAAATAATTTGAATTTTTAATTCTTTTAAAATAGTAGTTTTATATGGAAATATAGTCGCCTTTACCTTTTGTGAGGCCTCACCGGAGCACAAGTATAATTCGCTGAGGAGAATCGAAATACTTTTCGGGAGAAACTCCATTATTGAAACTTGCTATGAGTTCAGAAAATTGAGTTTTGCAATTTGTTATTTGTAAAAGGGAATAGCCACATTAATTTACTTATTTTAATTGGGAAAATTAAAGAAAAACCCAAATTGATTGACTTCAAAATATTTGATTTATCCCAACGAAAAAACACTAATCCGCGAGTGACCAAAGAGGGCTCAGGATCAAGTTTTGGTATATAAACAAATGTTTGGCTAAAAGTTGCGAAATAACTCTTTAAAAAAAAAGGCAATTTTACTGTATGCATGAATAAGAGTAAAAATGATGAATGAAACAGTTATAGATGATTAAATGAAATGAAAGTTGTAAATAAATAAGAAAAAATAAATCCTACTTAATTATTATGAAATCAAAATAAATGAAATATAGAGGATCTTTCCTATAGCTCTTATGGGTACTAGGAAAAGCACACATTTCTCAACTAAAGTAAAGAAATAGACATACAAAATCAGAAATAAAGAGCAAATACAAATAAATAACAAAGTAAAGGAGAAAATATTATTAAAAAGATTTTGGAGTTGATGCCTTATAGAATAGCAGCCTGCATATCCTATTGAATAGAAATTAAACCCCACGCAGTTCTTTATTCTTGTGAAGGAGGGATTTTGAAAAAATGTTGGTTTGGTTTATTAATTTAATTTTGATTTTTAAATTAATAAATTTTAGATCTTTTTTGTTTTAGACCTAAAGAAAGATAGAATAGAGAGAATTCTATATCTGAATTTAAAATTTTAGAAATGGAAAGAAGAAAAGGGATTATACCTTTGTTTTCCTTGATCTTCAGATGAATGGGGTGAGCTTAACTCTAGATCTAAGTGTGAGGTCTCGCCCAAGCACCGGCCCAGTCTGGTAGAGAGAATCGGGATGCTCATTTGGGTTTAGACTCACGATGAAACTGTCGGATTCAGATTGGTTGATTTTGAAAATGATTTTAGAAGTTGCCACCTTAATTTTATTTAGTTGGGAAAATATTAAGGAAAAAACCCAAATTGACTCCAATTCATTAATTTTTAATTAATTTGACCAAGGATAAAAATCACTAGTTTTCGAATCAGGTTGAGTTCGGGGACTAGGTTTTTTGTTTTAAATAATCTAAATTTAGCTCATAAGTTTAATTTAACTTGAAAATTTGATTTCATGAATGATATTTATAAGATGATAATTATAAATAAAATGCATGAATATGGCATAATATGAATGCATGAAAATTGACGAAACAATAAACATCCACAAATTAAGGAGAGTGTTCCCTCTAATCCTTAAAGATTTAGGGGAACCACATGATCACTCCTTAATTCTAATTGAGATAATTACGTTGATAAAAAAATTGGGATGCCTTCTCTAGCCCTTATGAGATTCTAGGAAGACCACATATTCGCTTACAAATATCATAAAAAAAAGATAATTGATTACATTTAAGAAAAATGGAAAATGAACTTAATTTGAAAAATTGGATTTTAAGTTTGGATTCAAATTCCAAATGTGTCTATGTACCCCATTGAATAGGGATTAAAATCCACGTAGTTCATTCCACAATTAAGTGGAGGGGATGATAGATTGATTAAAATGATTTTTTTGATTTGGGGACAGAATTTATGGAAAATATCTTGAATTTTGATGGACGAGATGGAAAAAGTATTGATTAATGATATATACACGAGTGCGCGCGCGCACGCAATGTTTTACTCTAAATATCTGTTTTTGAAATGTATAATGTTTTGAAATGTAGAAAGTACTGATTATATATAATTTATTTAATGACATATTTATTTGATGAAAATGTTTAAATGTTTAATATATATATATATGATTTCCATAAAATTAATATATATTTCTTATATATGAGTATCAATAGTTAATTTGAAAGTTTTTATTTTTAAATATCTAAATGATATTTTTCATTATATAATAAAATTTATTTTATTACAGTTTATTAGATAACATATATGTAATTGATATTAAAGCTAATTGTATATAGTTTTCCTGAACTCCTGAGATTTCCTTTTACATGTATATATAAAAATTTTGACTTGAATATTTGAAGATTATTTATTCATATAGTTTTAATAAAGTTACATTTTTGCAAATTATGAGAATTTCAAGACTTAAATATAATTATATGTTTTCCCTTGAGATGTTAAATATAGTAGTAATTTCATATTATTAAAGTCCACAGCCCAAATATACATAGGCTTATAAATAAGCAAGTGTTGAAACCTATTTGCAAAAAACTAATTGGCTTGTATTAGGTTTAACACCAATTCACTTATAAATCGTATTATATGTTTTATTATAATTTGATGTGAGATTCATTTACCAACACACCCCTTCATGTGCAACTGAGTATGACCAGTGGCCAACATCAAGAGGTTATTTGATACTTGCTTACAAATGGACTCGCTGGCTTTAGTTTCAGTCCAAACTAGCATCATCATCTATTTAATAATGGGGGCTTGAAAATGGGTCCTAGGATCTAATCTATTTAGACATGAAACTTTGATACCATATTCAAGTCCAAAGCTCATATATATGTGGGCTTATAAATGGGCAAGTGTTGAAACCTATTTACACAAAATAAATTAGCTTGTGTTAGGTCCAACACCCACTCACTTATAAATTCTTTAAATATTTTATTATAATTTGATGTGGGATTCATTTCCCAGCATATCCCTCAAGTGCAATCGAGCTTGATTCGTGGTTAATATCAACAGGCCGATTGATACTTGCTTATAAATAGATCAACTGGTATCTCTTTTTCAATTTTAGTTCAGACTGGATCATCACCAGTCTAATAACGGGAGCTTGAACATAGATCCCAAGATTCAGCCTATTAGGGCATGAAATTTTGATACTATATTAAAGTTTAAGGCCCACACATATATGGGCTTATAAATGGATAAGTGTTGAAACCCATTTACACAAAACTAATTGTCTTGTGCTAGATCCAACACCTGCTCACTAATAAATCCTTTACATATTTTATTTTATTATGATTTGATGTGTGATTCATTTCCCAACACATATTATTGATTTTATAGTTTTCTAAGTATCAAATATTTCAAAAATATGTTTATTGATATGAATGAGAGAAAATTATTTTTACATATTTATTCATCTAATAAATTTAATATTTCTATTATATATAAATTATGAATTTTGAAGAATTATAAAATCAATTATTAATTTTTAAAATCTATATAATGAATGAATTTGAAAAGGTATACAATGAGCTATAGATTTTTAAAGATTTATATCTACGCTATAAATGAATTTCTATGCCCATATCTATATGTTTATATTAAAAATATATTGTATAAAAAAAGAAATTATTAAGTTTGAAATAATATGGAATTCCAAATTGTATTCATATATAATAAGTTGATGTTCATAGAGCTTTATAGTTTTAAATGCTTAACTATATACCATCTATGTGCAGAACTATTTATTCAGTTCTAACCCTATCAAAACTTGTTATATATTAAATAAAGACAAGAACTATCAAAACTTGTTATATATTAAATAAAGACAAGAACCATAAGTTACTTTCCCAACTGGAATTAGAAGCAAAATACTCTGATCCATATATGTTCTAAAAATATTAGTATTTTCTGTTACCAACTGTTACAACTCCTAAAAAGCATCCTATTATGTTTGAAACTAAAACTTGAATTATCTCTTTAGATCATCAAGACCTAATAAAGTAAAACATGTTTAAATATTCTAATATGCACCACACGTGATCCACTGAGATACCAAAGTTCTACATTTCAAAAGATTTCATAAATGTACAGTTAACTAAAAATAATGATTTATAAATATAAATTCATTTCTTGCTGAGAATAACATAAAGTAAATAAGTTATTGTAAGATTTAAATTTCATAATTTATAAATAAGTAATGAAGTGAATTATATACTACAAGAAAAGTATAGTTTATCGACGAAAATAATTTCGTTGGTAAATTTACTAAATTACTGATAAAATACAGACAACACATGAAATTTTTTTTTTAATTACTGACAAACTATTAATAGTTTACTAACAAAAAATTATCGATAGTCAAATTTCGTCGCTAAGTAAGGTGCAAAAAAGGCACAAAAAATTAGCAACAATTTACTGACCAAAATTTTCGTCAGTAAATTTATCGACAAAAATTTTAATAGGTAAATCAAAAAGAAAAATTTTCTATAATTCAATTACAAAAACTTTCTAATTTACCAACAAAAGTATTTCGTCGATTAATTTACCGATAAAAAATTTAGTCGGTAAATTGGAGAATAAAATATTTTTTAATTTACCAACAAAAAATTTTGAATTTACCAGCCAAAATTTTCGTTGGTAAATTTACTGACCAAACTTTTAGTCAGTAAATCAAAAAGCAATTTTTTTTTAATTCAATTACAAAAGCTTTCTGATTTACCAACAAAAGTATTCCGTCGGTAAATTTAACAACAAAAATTTCAATCGATAAATTGGAGAATAAAATATTTTTTTATTTACCAACAAAAAATTTTGAATTTACTGACCAAAATTTTCATAAATTTACCAACTAAACTTTTAGTTGGTAAATCAAAAAGTAAAATTTTCTTTAATTCAATTACAAAAGTTTTCTAATTTACCAACAAAAGTATTTCGTCAGTAAATTTACTGATAAAAATTTCAGTTGGTAAATTGGAGAACAAAATATTTTTTAATTTACCAACAAACAATTTTGAATTTATCTACCAAATCATCGGTAAATTTACCGACAAAACTTTTAGTTAGTAAATTAAAAAGCAAAATTTTCTTTAATTCAATTACAAAAGCTTTCTAATTTACTGACAAAAGTATTTCGTCGGTAAATTTACTGACAAAACTTTTAGTCAGTAAATCAAAAAGCAAAATTTTCTTTAATTCAATTATAAAAGCTTTTTAATTTACCGACAAAAGTATTTCGTTGGTAAATTTACCGACAAAACTTTTAGTCGGTAAATCAAAAAGCAAAATTTTCTTTAATTCAATTACAAAAGCTTTTTAATTTACCGACAAAAGTATTCCGTTGGTAAATTTATCGACAAAAATTTCAGTCAGTAAATTAAAGAATAAAATATTTTTTAATTTACCGATAAAAAATTTTAGTCAGTAAATTAAAAAGCAAAATTTTCTTTAATTTAATTAAAAAACTTTCTAATTTACCAACAAAAATATTCTGTCACTAAATTTACTGACTAATATTTCAGTTGATAAATTATAGAGATTTTTTTTAATTTACAGACAAAATAATCAGTCGGTAAATGAAAATTTTGGAGGGAAATTTTGCTCCAAAATTTCATTTGTTGTAAAAAAAAATAAATTACCGACAAAAATTTAGTTAGTGATCAATCGATAAATGAAAATTCTGGAGGAAAATTTTCCTCCAAAATTTTTATTTGATTTTTAAAAAATAAAAAAATAAATTACCGACAGAAATTTAGTCGGTAATGTCACGCCCCGAACTCGAAAGCATGTGACCGGCACTAGAACATGGGAAATGCATGGGGCTACCAGTGCCCGTGATAAGCCTGACTTCTCACAACATGACAAACTAACACATAATGGGGTTAGAGCCCATTGTTAAGCAGATCCAATTTAACAACATCAATTTAATTCAAACGCCACACTGGGCTCATAACTCTATTATCTCATAAACGATAATTACAACATAATAGTGGATCCTACTTAACAACCAAGTTCCAACTCAGAATATACATAGCAATTGATAATTACATAAAATACAGGTAACAAGGGTAACATTGCGGAGTTCTATAATTACAATACAATTATGAATATGTTATATACACTTCTCAATACTTAAAAATATAGATTACTGTCGAAAAAAAATTGGCAATTTACTCAGTTTACAATTCCTTCATAGGCTCATTTCCCGACCTGAAAAATAACAAAATGAACAGAAATGAGCGTCTGACTCAGTGAATGATACCAGCTTATATATTAAACTGGTGTCCTACAGATAGGTTTATAATGATCATGATATGCACTATGTCATATAGACAACCAGATAACACAAACAAGTAAGGATGAGATACAGTCCACAGTACCACACTAATAACCAATATGGAGAGCCGATCCCCTTATCCTGCCTCTCTAAATCCAATAATCTGTCTTTTATATCCAATGGGCCCAACCAGCACTGGTCTGTACCATGCAGCCCTAACCCAACTAATAGCAGCCCTAGCGATGAGCAGGCCCGGCTAGCATTTACCAGTCATAGCTCATCTTATTAATCTCATCATAATCAGAGTCATACTCATAATCATAATCACAATCATATTTATGATTTCTAGGTGGTACTGTATCCTCCCAATCTCCATCCATTAACCACAATCACAGTATAGCATAGAATATTGATTCACCATTAATAATCAAATGTCACATGCATCTATGCAATAATAATGCATAACATACATACATACATACATACATACATATATATATATATATATATATATATATATATATATATATATATATATATATATATATATATATATATATATATATATATATATATATATATATATATATATATATATATATATATATATAACATACAATAATAATGCATAACATACATACATACATACATACATACAATAGATACAGATGCATATGAAAATAAAATAATATATTAGGGAGTATCACTCACCTAATTGACGACGCGTTTCACTGACTTCCCTCAGAAGTGCAACTCATGGAACTAGGAAGACGCCAGAACACTGACACTGGACAACAAAGGATATTATCAAAAAGGAATGACTCATATATCCAGACAGTTTAAAGAACATTGAGACTCTTATCGAGGTCTCGATAAAACCATACTAAACCCAGATACCACCCAAAACAACAGAAAACATAACACTTCTAAAACAATCTCAACAGACAACATAATCTCAGCGACCCCTCCTGGGTCCTCCCAACTCATACTCAATAACATACTCAACAAACTCATAATAACTTCAAACTAAAATCCGCTAAACATAATATAACTCACTTAACAACTGAGATATAAGAGTTTCGGGTTTACTCTCACAAATTTCGATCATATGGATGTCGAGAATTGCACTAGAACGACGAAACGGAGCTGTTGGACTGCCCCACACACCGCCACTGGAGTGCCTCCGGCCGGCCACGCGTTGTCGCTGCTGGTGGCGAATCTGAGTGATCTTCACACCAGCAGGTTCATCTTGAAGCCAGGATCACGAAAACCATATCCACTCGCCGTCAGTCGCCGAAAATTGCCTCAAAAGCTTCGATTTTGGATTTTTTGATCTCCTCCTCCGGTAGCCAATCGAAGGCATGGTTGGTACCAAATCAAAGTTCTCATCCTCAGGAGTCGAACGGAACTAACCTCATCGAATTTCGCCTCCGGAATCAGCCGAAAAGTCGACTTGAAGCTTCAACGGCCGGAATTCTTCTTCGCGCAAGTACTCCACCGTCCGTCGGCTGATCAACGGTCTGCTGCCTCCCTTGAGGTCGCCGGGCAGTGGGCTAGCCACTAGTGGTGGCGGTGCAGCCCACCGCCAGCCGGACGGTGGCCCTCCAACGCCACAGCCTGCTCTCTCTCTCTCTCCCTCCTTCTCTTCTCTGATTCTGTTTCCTGTTTCCTTCAACAACCAATCACAATAGCCCATTTCTTCTTCTTCTCTTAATTTACTTAAAACATACTTATACATTAAAATAACAACAACAACAACAACAACAACAACAACAACAATAACAACAACAACAACAATAATAATAATAATAATAATAATAATAATAATAATAATAATAATAATAATAATAATAATAATAATAATTCAATTAATAAAACTTATTCATAATAATAGTAATTATAACGAAATCCCGAACTTCTGATAATTTATATAATTAGCAATATAGTTTAGATTAATCGAGCATAATATTAATTTCCGACATCAAAATATAAATTTTCAAATAACCATTATATTGAATATATATAATTTAATAAAATATAGCTTCAATATTTGCTTAAATAAATAAAATAATAGAATAATACATTTCCGTACAAAAATAGGATTTTAGAAAAATAATTGAAAATTTAGGGTATTTCAAGTAATCTGTCGGTAAATGAAAATTTTGGAGAAAAATTTTCCTCTAAATTTTCATTTGAAAAATTTACTAACAGAAATTTAGTCGGTAAATGGCATAAAAAAAAATATAAAATGGCTCTTCCTCTTTATTTTTTTTTCCACACTTCTTTTCTTTACCTTTTCTTATCTGTCTCTTTTCTTATCTTTTTCATAATTTCTTCTCTCCATTTCTCACAAATAAAATTTCTTTTTCTTTCTTTCTCTTTTAATTATTTCTTAATTTTCTTTTTCATCACTTAATATTTTCATACTCTTTAATACTCATAAACTCTTTCCTTCTTATTCTTTTTTTTTTCTATTTTATTTCTAAAATTTCAAACCCTTCAATACAAAAAATCTATTAAATTTATTTCAATTTTTTATTTTTAGTTTTTATAATTTATTATTTATATTTCTTAAATTGTTTTATAGCATAAAAAAAGTATTAATGTGATTTTTAAAAAAATAATTATTTGCTATCTTAAATTTAATTTTTTAATTAAATTTTTTATATAAATTTAGTAAACAAAAAAATAAATTTAATAAATTATTTATCTTACCTTTCTTTTTTACTCTTGTTATTTTCTCCCCTAATTTTAGGTTCATTTCATTCTTTTTGTAGTTTTGAAATATAATTTTAATTTAGTTATTTTTTATATTCTTTAAGCTTCGTAATTTATTTTATAACTTTTTATTTCTTAATTTTCATGTTCATTCTAAAAATTTTAATTTTTTAAATTATTATTCTTATTTTTTGAAGAATATGTATTTTTTTAAAAAAAATAGAATTTTACCGACGGATTACCAATAAAATATTTTATTTTTTAAAAATTAATTTACAAAATTACCAACATATTACCGACAAAAGATTTACTTTTGAAAAATATTTATTTAAAATTTACTGACAAATTATTGACTTTTTTATTTTTAAAAAAATAAAAATTTATCAATAGATTACCGACAAAAAATTTAGTAGGTAAATTGTCTCCCTAAAAAAATTCCAATGATATAAATTATTTTACTAACTAAAATTTCATCCGTAATTACCGATGGTTTTGTATTTAGTTGGTAAATTGTGTTACCGACAAGTTAAATACTGACTAAATTTTTTTGTCAGTAAATAGTCGCTATATATATTACTGACTAAAAAAATATAATTTACTTACAAAATTTTTAGTCAGTAAATTGTATTTTTTTTTTTTTTGTAGTGAAATTTTGAATTATTCCAAAATCATTAATTGTATCCTTTACTCGCTAAGTTTTTTTCTGAAACTCACCTCTCTCTACTTACTAGTTCTTGTAGGTAAAGGTTGATAGAGATTTTCAAGAGTCTAGTGGATAATAGCAAGTTGATTTCTCAAGCATCCTTCATTCCTTAAAGACTTTCTAGTCAAAGTAATTATTCGAGTTTATTATATTAGTATTGTATATTTTAAAGTTTCTTTAGATGCTCAATGTGTCTAAATTGGTGTTACTGTATTTGATGTGATAAACGATGTTATTGATAAGCATAATGTTATTGTGTAAATTGAATCATGAAACTGAAACTTACATATGGATATAAGACTAGTATTGGAAGTGTAATTGATTTGCAGGTTGTGATATTGGGCTATAGTGTATTTGACACTGATATCATGTTTGAATTGGCTAGTATGGGTTATACAGGCTGTTGATGACTTTATATTTACCCATGCCTTATGATCATCATATGACAAAAAGTGGTTTGTAACAAATAATTAGGGTTAATAGGTTTTATGGGTTTTCAATAGCCATGTCTTACCCATTCACTATTACCGTCACACATTCTAGAAATGAGATATGACATTAACCCTTCCTGGCTAAGGTCCGGATATGCTTACATTAACTACGAGCTTCTACCATATGCACATAGCTGATGTATAACCACACATCAGTTGGAGATTTCTACTTTAAAGGTATCACTTATATACAATGTATCTCATAATGATTGAACAATATATGTTTCATATATGAAAAGCACGTTGGTTTATAATTCCAATGGAATTCAATAACAATCTCATTTAAGATTTAGGTGTTAATATATTCTAATAGAAAAATGCAATTAGCAACAGGCCGAAGGCCTTCAATAATTAATACGAGCATGACAAATTGGATATTATTTTAGGTATGAGAGTGCAATGAAAGAATAGTTGCTAGAATTTTAATAGTTCTCATATGAATGTCAAATTTCAAGTGTTTGGATGCACATACTACTGTGAGGTCTTACCCAAGCACCGGCCCAGTCCGCTAAAGGAAATTGAGATGCTCATTCGGGTTTAGACTCATGATGGAACCCTCGGGTTCAAATTTGATTGATTTTGAAAATGATTTTGGGAGTCGCCAACCTAATTTATTTTAAATGGAAAAATTAAGAAAAAACCCAGTTGACTCCAATTTATTAATTTTACAATTAATTTATCCAAGGATAAAAATCACTAATATCAAACCTAGTTGAGTTTGGGGACTAGGTTTTTTAGTTTTAAATAATCTAAATTTGACTCTTACGTTTAATTTGACTTGAAAATTAGATTTCATGAATGACATTTATAAAATGATAATTTGTAAGTACTATGCATGAATACAATATAAGTGTAATGAAAAAATTAAAATGAGACATTGATAAAATACATTAATTAAAAAAAGGAGGGAAAGGAGATTGATTGGGATTTAGATTTGAGGTTTAAATTTAGATTCCAAACGTGCCTACGTACCCCATCGAATGGGGATCAAAACCCACGTAGTTCGTTCAATGATTAAATGGAGGGGTTTAAGGGTTGATCAGATTGATTGATTTGATTTGGGTTTGAGAGGAAAAGGCTGATACCTTTGACTTTTGGTGGGTGGAGGGTTTTACCGGACCGAAATTTCATTTTATCGGGACTAGGTGATTGGATTGATTGAGAGATTAATTAATTAATTAAAATAATTAATTAATTAATTAATGTGATGAAAAGGATGGATGGATTAATTAATTAAAAAGATTAATTAATTAAAAAGATCAATTAATTAATTTGGAGGAAGGGTGAATTAAGAAAAATGATTAATTTGATTTTGAAAAAATAAATGATTTTTGAAAAAAAGAGTGATTAATTAATTAATTGAGTGATTAATTAAAAAAGGAGTTTTAGTTAATTAAAAAGATTAATTAACTTGGTTAGGGTGTGATAATTAAATAATTAAAAAGATTAATTAATTAATTAGAGAGTGATTGGAGGGAGAAGAAGAGAGGAATTTGAGGATAGCAATATACTTAAATTTAAGAGGTGTTGAGAAATAGGGGAATGGGGAGCCTATTTATAGGCAAATGGGATTGAGAGTAGTTTAGGTAATGAAAATATGAAAAGACCATGGGGGTAGGGTAAAAAAAGACTGAAAACTGGACTAAAAAGGGTAGAAGAGTCATTTTCTGCACGTGGGGCCCACTAGAGGCACAAAAACACAGAGCCTAGCGTGACACCGCACCAGGCCTGTGCAGCGCCACATGAGGCTTTTGCGGCATGCTGCAAGAAGGCTATAGGCACTGTACAGATCTGACGTGGCGCCACACGCCTTCCGTGTAGCACGCCATGTGGCATGACACGCTTCCCGAGATTTCTCTTTTTTTTTTTTTAGAGATTGGTTATTGGTATAGAGTTTGGGAAATTTGGATGTGTAGTGGCAATGTAATTGAAGGCTAAAAATTTTTTTGCCCCTGAACCCTTGCCCGCTAATCGGTTAGCGGGACCACCATAATGGCTCCGTGTAACGCATTAAATTCAGCAAGTGCTAAGGCTACGATTGGATGATGAGGGTGTAAAATTGAGGGTTTTTCATAGTTGCCCCCTTAAAGGTGATTCTGATGATAGTGAACATTGGAAAGAGGTGCCATGTCATACTCTAGGCTTGTGTATTCTTGTCATGTCCTTTAGGAGGAGGACCTCTAGGATAAATGAAACTTTCTCAATGGCTATCTGTTCAGCCTTGACGTTGGTTTCGAAAATGGTCTTGGTGAATTTCAATTAATGCTATTTGTTTAGCCCTAATGTTATAAAACAAAGAAGGTTGGGTGAATTTCAATCAAGGCTATCTATCTAGCCTTAATGTTGCAGATAAAAAAGGTTTGGTAAATTTTAATCAAGGCTATTTGTTCGACCTTAATGCTGGAGATGAAGAATGTTTGAGGCGAATTTCAATCAAGGCTATTTGTCTGACCTTAATGTTAGAGATAGAGAAGGTTTGATGAATTTTAATCAAGACTATATGCTCGGCCTTAATGTTAAAGGACAAAGAGGTCTGGAGTAAATCTCAATCAAGGCTATCTGTCTGGCCTTAATGTTGGAGATAAAGAAGGTCTAGAGTAAATATCAATCAAGGCTATTTGTCCAGCCTTAATGTTAGAGGTAAAGATGATTTGAGTAAATCTCAATCAAGACTATCTGTCTAGCCTTAATGTAAAAAAGATTTGGGTAAATCTCAATTAAGACTATCTGTCCAGTCTTAATATTGGGGGTAAAGATGATATGGGGTAAATCTCAATTAAGGCTATCTATTTGGCTTTAATGCTAGAGGTAAAGATGATTTGGAGTAAATCTCAATCAAGGCTATTTGTCAAGCCTTAATGTTGAAGGTAAAGAAGATTTAGGTAAATCTTAATCAAGGCTATCTGTTTGGCCTTAATGCTAGAGGTAAAAATGATTTTGGATAAGATAATTTAGTGAAAAGAGAGTCTCAACCTATAGCGAGTCAGCTCACGAGATTCTAAGGAAGAGCCTCGGCTTATGATGAATCGGCTCAAGATTTTGGTTATGCCAAAGAAACTTGGGCTTCTGAATGTGAGGGGTGGGTTTTTCAGAAGGCTCAAAGGGATTTGCCAGAAGTAGAGGGACTCTAGAAGTCATGCTTCATTGATTAGATCTGGAAAAGGTATCATTTAGCTTTAAAGAGGCACAGGTCAGTTTTAAGAGGTATCAGTCAGCTTTGAGGAAGTACTAGTAAGCTTAAGGAGAGGTTAAGTGAGGCTATTGGCTCAGCTTATGTATGATGATGTATGATTATAGATGATTGCATAGATACTGGTGCACAGATGATACATGTATATTTCAGAATTTATGGGTCTTTTGCCTGACTTCTATGCCATACATGATTTGTGGTGATGCCTGTAATGAATGGTTGCATGGATGCATGAGGGTGGATTCACACATTTGCTTTGTGAATGCAATTTTTTATGTGACCTTTTTGTCTTATGGAGACATGCATTTATGGATTGAGGAACTCGACAAGGTTAAGGAACTCAAATTTGGTTGGTATGAGATGGTTTCCATGGTGGTATTACGAGCAGTTTGAGGGGTTACTTCAGATTTTGGAATTTGGTGGCCCGTGGTTTCTATTTTGGTACTATTGAGGAGGAGTTGTGCCTATTCCAAAGAGATAGGGAATATGGTTTGGCTACGACTCAAGCAACTCTGATGGTGCCAAAGTTCAAAGTCTAGCATTTTTTTGAATTTTTTAGGAGTTTTTGACTTGCTTTAGGATGTTGTGAGCCAGATGATGGTTGGTGATGGTCAAGTGAATTTGACTACTGTGATTGAGAAGTTCCATAATTCTGATGACCAAGGGGATATGAGGGGTGCAGAGGCTCCACATGAGGGCTTTGATTTTCTGTTTGAGTGTTAGTTACGGGTTTGTTAGGCCATGTTAGCAGAGACACTGATGATAGATGAATTGTCTTGCTAGTTATTCACCAAGTGAGAAAATTTAACTATTCTTACCCTTTCTATTAGGGGTGCTTTGTGGGTGTCTGTTTCAGGTTTTGGGTTATCTTGAAAGTGTGGCTAATGGGTCATTTTTAGGTGGTGGCTCTTACTTTTCAGTCCACACATGCCTTACTGAGACTTAGTTAGAGGTCGGATAAGATGGTTACTTGCAGCTTGCCCCTAGAGGACATATTTAGCACTGCTAATAGTAAATGATTAGATCTCTCATGACTAGGGGCTATGGGTGTCGAGTGGTTTGCCTATTAGGGCTAGTTTGAATGACTTTCTACTAGGGGATAAGGGTTTTGAGGCAGATAGAGCAAACTCAGTATGTGCCCCCAGCTTTCCTTTCTTGGAGTCTCTACAGATCATAGCTTCCATCGCTAGAGCTATTAGGTGATGGCTGGCTAAGGAGTTTTCATGTTGTTTATTTTGAGATTTCACTTGTGACCACAGAGAAGTATGCCAGGTGGTTGATAAAGGTGGTTTGGCCAATTGAGAAAGAGTACTAGGTTGCCTTGCTGAGGAGAATAGAGGATGAAGCCGCTGAGGAAGGAGATACTGTATGAGGAACCATTAGTTGTGAAAGGACTGCGACATAGACAAAGAGGGTGACTCATTCTTTGAAGGAGACTCGAGGATCTACTGGAAGTGCGACACCACAAGTTGCAGTAGTGACTGACAAACTTTAACTTTGATGAGGACACGAGAGATTTGCATCTCATGAGGTAGAGGAAGTTGGCTAGACCATGACTTCAAACATGACCTCTTTTTTTTTTTTTTTAAATAATTACAGGTTGACAGGACTAGACAAAATAGGATGAGCTATAGATGACTTTGAAAGGGCTATCTTTCATGATGGGTTTGCATTTTGTAAGATTTGATCATCATTAAATGAGACATCTTTTATTTTTGCTCTAATTTCTGCCTAAGCCGCCCTTTCAGGTTTTCAGTTTAGCGAGCATTCTTCTTTTTCTTCCCTTTTTTTTTAGGCAAAAGAATTAAGTGAATGATGTACTAGGCATAAAGAAAATGTGATGCAAATAGAATATTTTATATTATGATTTGGACCGCACTCGAGTCGGGCTACCCACGTGTCCCTTACATCACTTTTTCATCGATTTTTTCTTTTAGGGAGAATTAGGTCCACGTAGTTCTGATTATAATAGAAATAAAATGTAGATGTCATCTTCGGATGATCTATCTTTTTAGCTGATCCGGATTGCCAGGATGGGAGAATTCACTTCAGGCCACATCCATGAAGATAGTGCCTCTGTTAGATAGGATCTTTCTATTTTGTCTTCATTCTTCGTAGCTTCTTCTCGATAGGCTTCTTATAGGTCAAGATCTTATAAACTGTGATGCTTGGAGTATCCCTATCATGTCCTTGTCTTTGTGCATAATAACTCATGATCTTTTTCACTATTGTCATACAGATGCAATGTATGAGATTTTTTTAATTTTTTCCTCTGTGCCATAATTAGCTGATCCTTTTGCCTTTTTCATTTTTTGTATTTTTTGCATTTTTTTTGTTTTCATTTTTTGTATTTTTTTTAAGATGTTCCATTTAAAGATAAATCATAAAAAATTAAAGCAAACCAAAAATTTCAAACTTTTTATTACTGATAAAAGTCTTATCATGAGTACATTAAAGGATAAGCCTATAAGACGAAATAAAACTTAGAAGGACAAGACCTGACAAACTCAGAAAGAAAAATAGAAAACAAACTCAAAAGACTCTGACGTAGACTAGGAGGACTTGGATAGAGGCATAGTAGCGCTGACACTCTTCTCAAAATATCAGTTGTTGGATGAAGCTTGAGATGGTTGGGTGAGCTCGATGGTTCGAAAAAGGATAGGTGGTGGTGCTAGACCTTGGGTTTGGGAGCAATGATGTCTCCACTGTTAATGAGGTCTTGGATTTTATGCTTCAGAACCTAGCATGCATCAGTTTTGTGCCCTGGCTCTTGATGAAAGTTGCAGTGCTCATTAGCATTATAACCCTTGGGCAAGGAGTTTGGAGGAGGTTGTAGGTCTAAGGGCTTAACCAGATTAGCCTCTAGGGCTTTCTTGTAAACGACGCTAAAGGGCATGCCCAGCTTAGAGAAAGTCCTCCTTGTTTCTAACTTCATCGGCTGGTGACAGGACACAACATTTACCTCTCTCTCTCTTTGGGTGGTATTGGTGGTGTTCTTGTGATACCTAGAGGATTCATCCTTGATTCATCCTAATTGAATCAAATCCTCAATCTTGATGGCAGTGGCAATGAGAGCTTTAAAGCTAGAGAGATACTATGTTTGTAGATGAGCCTGATATTGGGGGAGGAGGTTCTTGACGATGATGTCAATTTGCTCTACTTCAGATGGACAGTTCACCATTTGAGCCGCTTTTGTCCTCCATCTTGTAAGAAACGCGGTGAAGGATTCTCTTGACCCTTTTTTAGTGGTTTTCAAATCTCGACGGGTGATATCCACCTCGATGTTATAGTGGTATTGCTTGACAAATGCATTACATATATCATCCCAAGTCTTCTTATGATTTTTTTCTAGATCTAGTAACCACTTAATAGCAACTCTGGTCAAGGTTTGTTGGAATAACTGAGCAAGAAGCTCATCATCCACACCGAAAGGTCTCATGGCACCCACGTACATCTTAAGATGAGTTTTGGGACATGTGTTGCCATTAAACTTGTCCATAACTAGTATTTTAAATTTTGGTGGAACTCATGCATGTTGCGCAATTTCTGCAAGTGCACAGATCGTTTACAAGTAATAAAATGATGAGTGAGTATCGTTCCCACGAGGAAGGATTTGTCAAGTACCAATTTTTAATATTACTCTATTATTTAGAAAATCAATTATGAGATTTATATTTTAAGCTAAAATAAAATTGAAGTAAATAAATAATGATAAATATGAAAATAAGATTAAAGGTCTAGGATTTAGAATTCATCAATTGATCACATATGATTTCCTTATAATTTTTAGATGGATTATTTTTGCTGGAATTAATGATTAGATTTCCCTAAATTATATGATGTTCTCTCTCAAGATACAACATGTGTGTTCATATTAACCTTACGTCTACTCTTGTGATCATAAGCAATTAACATAAACCCATTAAGTTTTATGGAAATCCTTTTAAAAATCACAAAGGAGTATTCTTATCTCTAAGCAATACATTCCCTAGGTCAATTATTCTAATGAACTAATATTGTGCTTCCACTCTCGCTACTTCACACAACATCTTAAATCATGCAATTAATGGCCAGTTAATTACAAGCATTAAGTTCTAAGATAAAAGATTAATTCCAACAATCAAATCCAATCAATTAAATATAAATAATCATATGTAAATCAAAAGATTACATCTAAATCCTATAAAATAAAATTAGCTATTCATAATTAAAAGAGAATAAACAATTAAATTAACAATAAAAATAATAAACATAATAATAACTTATAATTAAATTCAAGATAGAGTTTAGAGAGAACTTGTTTTGAGATATAATCTTTGATGAACTCAAGCTTCCAAAAACTCCTCCTCTTGATCAAAATAAAAAATAAAACTAATCTACTCTAAGAAAACATATAAAAATCTCTCTACATATTTTTTTTATGGATTTTCTTTGATGCCATTTCCCTTTGCCAAGCATGGTATTTATAGACATGTTTGGTGGAAGAATTCAAGTTCCATTAAAATTCTTACATCAAAAATTCAACATTGATGGTTAGGTTGGCCACCAACCATTGAATTCTTTCATCAATATTCAAAAATGGTTAGGTTGGCTACCAACCATTGAATTTTGGCCACCAACCATTGAATTCCTTCATCAATATTCAAAAATGGTTAGGTTGGCTACCAACCATTGAATTTTGGCCACCAACCATTGAATTTATTTCTCATTGATTGAAAACTTGAATCATTGCTTGCATCTTTATTTTTACTGCATCATTTTGATCTGCAAAAATAAAATAAAAATACTTAAAATATGTTATAATTTATTTATAAATTGTAGAACTATTTATTTCTAAAAATAAGTAATAATATTATTGCATTCTCGAGAATTGAGCTAAAATTTAAGTTTAAACAATTAAAATAACTCTAAAAATATAGAGTTATCACACCCCCAAACTTAAGTTTTTGCTTGTCCTCAAGCAAAGGAAAATTCAAAACCTAAACTAGTCCACTTTCGTAGGAAATTACGATTGCATTTAGCGTATGCAACAAGCCTTTAAACCCCTAGGTGTCCCATAGAGGACGAGTTATAGTCTCGTGAGGGCTTCCAGTGGTGATACCCACAAACACCTTTAAAAAATTTTTTCAAAGAAAAATAAAATATCACAAAAAAGAGACTTAATCCCCTCATGCTTATGTTGAATTTTTTTTTTTTTAAGGTCTTAAGAAATTAATATTTACAAACAACATATCAATAGTATTGCAAGTCAAGCTTCTATCTTAGGTTCAAAACAATTCTCATCTTAATCATGCCTTAAATAACTATGCATTAAATCAACTGCAAAGAAATTGTTGCACTTCAGATAGGCATATACACACTAATATCTTTAAATGCCTCTATCAAATGATATAAAATAGATGTACAAATCTCATAAGCATATTAAAGCAAACAATCTCCACTAATGGAATTCACAAATAAAGAGAGATCAATAGGTCTTGATTAGGGTTGTAATGGGGCTAACACAAGGTATTTTTGGCTAAACAAAGAACAGGCTAAATGAACAAAAGTAAAATAATTATGCCAAGTTTACAAAATCAATAGTTCAAATAAAGGAATTATATTAATGAAGGATCCTTTTCATCTTAAGCACTATTCTTTTTTAATGTTTTCTTCTTTTAAGCCCACCTCTTCTTCTTCTTATTCTTTTTTTTTTTTTTTTTCGCCAACAACATTATTCTAAAGACAAGCAAGAATTACTAACTTTTATTGGTTCAATTTTCTTGCTTTCCCCCAAACTTATTTTAAGCAGAAGGTGGTCTTTTATAATGAATAATACTCTCAGTTATTAGAAATCCTTATTTTCTTTTAAAACTTCAATAATTCCCTTTTCTTCATTAAAATGTAAACTTGACAAATTATCTCACAAACAAGGTGAAAGTTAACAATTAAGGTTAATTAACAAAGAAAAGAAAGCTAAAATTATCAAGGCACAAAGGGGTAAACTAGGAAAAAAAATTAAAATAAGGGTAGATACAAGTAACAGGCTAAACAAACAATGCCTAAATCATATCTCTCTTTCAAAATGAATTCAAAATTTCGCCTCAAAAGTTTGCAAAAACATGTTCTAAGATAGGTGAGGCAAATGAAGATAAAAATGTGTAGAAGCCCTCTCTAAGTAAGCATACACAAATTCAATGCAATCAATATAATGCAAAGCAAAACAAAACATAATCTTAATAAAAGTTAATTTCTTACCCAAAATAGTTGCTCAACCTGAAATACTTTAATAAATTATCCATAAATATCAATTATAATCTATCATTAACCTTTCATCAATTTATTTAACACAAGCATATTTTATTAATAAAAGAGTAAAAAATTTTAAATTTATTCATCAAATCATGAAAGAAATTACTGAAAAAAAAAAAAACAAACTAAATCTCCCCCAAACTTGCAATAGACATTGTCCTCAATGTCAAATAAACAAACCAAAAGAAAGAAAATACTCCCTCTTGTAGAAAAGTGGATTCCAAATTATAAGCAGGATATGCATTTCACTTCCTTGTTTCCTGTAAAACATCTTGAAACAACACTAAAAGCAAGCATGAGAAATTAATCACACAAAAAGAAAATATCAATTTTTTTATTTTTGTTTATTTTTATTATTTTTTTAATTTTTTATTTTGGAAACTAAAAAAAAAAGAAAAAAAAATACAGATGCGTATCAAAAGCATAAAAAGTACTCTTTACTCAGCCATCTTGTATGAATAACTCTTGAGTTAGTTAGTTAGTTAGCTAGCTAGTTTTTTTTTTTTTTTTTTTTGAAAAGGAAAATCACATAAATTTAAGATACGTATCAAGAGTACAAAAGTAACTCTTTACTCAGCCATCTTACATTTAGTGAATCGAACCTAAAACTTCGCTTGATCAAGTGCAACAAAAAAAACACACACAAAACAAAAAAAAATGCGATAAAAAAAAAACTACAAGAGTTAGGGAAGTTATAATCGGAGATTCAGATCTAGTCCTCGCTTTTTACTGCTACTAGCCCTGGGGTGCCAAACTACCTGCGCCATCAATGGATCAGGTTCGGATTTAAAGTTTTGTAGTTGATCAATCAATTGTTCAATAGTTGAAGCAGAGACTAAGATGCGTCGACTCGCCGGTGTCATAAAACCCTGTTCCACAGCATGATCGAGAAAAGATAACAAACCATTATAAAAACCATCAACATTAAGTAATCCCAATGGCTTTTGAAGAACAGTTAATTGGGTCCAAGATGCAATGGTGAAAATATTTTCAAATGTTTCTAAACCACCAGGTAATGCGATAAAAGCATCAGCATTGAGATTCATGTATGCCATTCGTTCATACATGCTATTGACCTGTAACTCATTACCTATAGTTCCACCAGTGATTTGTTTATTTCGAGCCAAAGCCTTTAGAACTACTCCTAAGACTTTACTACCTCTAATATATGCAGAACTTGCGACACAACCCCTTAACCCTAAACTACCTCCCTCAAACACCAAATCAATTTTTCGTTCAGCTAAAATCCTACCAAGTTCATTAGCTGCTATCAAGTACTCTCTTTTCTTGCCAGAGTTTGGACTACAAAAGACACAAATAGTTTTGAATTTGCGTGTTGAGGATTCTGCCATTTTCTCTCACAGATTTCTCGAAAGGATTGTGTGCATATTGACAATAATGAATGTGCATATAAAGAAACTAGAAGAGTAAAAGAATAGTTCAATGGGATAAAATAATTATTGACAGAAAAAGTATACAAATAAAAATGATAATAAAAATAATCAATGCTGTGTGTACAAATGTCAAAAGAAATATTTGAAAAACTAAAAAGAAACAGACATTGAAAAACTAAAAAGCTAACGAAAGTAGAAAAATCTGCAGCATGTGTACAAAAGTCAAAAAGAAAATATTGAAAAGCTAAAAGTAGACATTGAAAGACTAAAAAGTTGTCGACAGTAGAAAAAATCTGCAGGAAAATAAAATCTAGGTGCTAAAAAGTCAAAAAGTACTGCAAGATGTAGAAAAAAAATAATGCATTAAAAAATAAAAAAGTTAGTGATACACCTGATTATAAACAGTAGTTGTGATTTTGGCTCACATTTTCCTCTGGTTTTACGTCCAGTAACCGCTTACACGCCTTCTATGAGTCGAGGATAGGCTTCCCATCCAGTTTTCTTATTAACTGGCAAACAGGGTCTTTTATCGTCAGATTCCCTAGACTGTAACGCTGCTTCTCTTCTTTAAATAGTTCCCATAAATCTAAAAGAGTGCGTTGAACTTGTCCACAAGGATGCGTCTCAAGAGTCTGTAAGATATTATCCATAGACTCCTTACTCAGTCCATCCTTTATGAATTTAATTTTGTCTTCTCGATTTATGGATGTAAATCCAATATTTCTACAGCGTGTGTTGCAATTCCATCTTGCACACTTGTAGCAGACTCCCATTCTTTTAGCTCTCCTCTTCTTTGAGTAAGAACTTCTCCCCGTACCTGGCAAACATTTAATAAATGAGTCATCAATCTCACCTGCCAATCGTACTTTGGCTTCTATGATCCAGCGAATATCCTCAGGAAGATTCAGACTCCTAAATGTCTTCATTCTTTCTAGTCTGCGTTCATCAATTTTCCTGAGTACATCTTGGGGAAGAGTTGGAAACCTATTTTTTAGTGCTGCAAGAGATGCTTCCATATCTGATTAACTTAGTTAAGAAAATGAAAGAGAAAACTTACAACGAAATAACTAAACAGAAATAAAAGAAACCTAATAAAGAGAAAACTCAGATTTCCTCCTAATAAGCTATTTAATAACAACACTAAAGTAAAATTAAAATAGAACAAAACAAACAAAAGAACAAAAGAAATTACAAAGAAGTAAAAAAGTTAGAAATTTGGGTTGCCTCCCAAAAGCGCTTAATTTATAGTCTTTAGCTTGACTATAGCTAGATCTTCATCATGGAGGATAATACACAAAGTATATCATCTCGATAATTGTGGAAAGATAAACTTTTGCCAATTTTAATGAGTCAAGCCAGGTTGATTTGTGTCTGCATGGAAAAAAATTAAGACAAAAATTATTTAATATTTTATAATTAGGCTCATAATTTTTAAAAATTTTCCAACGAGCTCTTTTTCTTGCTCTAAATTTTCTTAAGAAATTGAGATAGGAAGGTAGTGGAGTTGAATCAAGAGTCGGTGAGTGCTCAGTTGATAGTGGTGAATGCTTCTTATTTTCTTCCAAGTCATCAAGTTGATATTCTGTATGGTCTGACATATTTGGTGTTGTTTTCACCAAACAAACTGAAAGAGTTTCCTTTGAGTTCTCTTTTTCAAATATCTCTTCAATTTCCCTATCAATTGCAACCACTCCGTAGATATCATCCATTAGAAAAGGATATTTGAAATTTTTAGGCAAATTGGGCTCAACCTCTTCCTTTTTATCTTGCTTGCATGAAGTATCTGGTTGATCTATCATCTCTTCTACATCATTACTCAAAGAAATTGCCAAGCATTGCTCTCTAGAATGTTCTTCAATTTGGCTTGTCAAGTTTTCATGGCTTTTAGTATCTAATGGACTAGAGAACTGTTCCATTTGTACATCATCAGTTGTATTGTGGCTAGCCCATTGATCCATCCTATCTTCCAATCTTTCACATCGTTCATGAGTAGCATTTATGAATCTTTCCAATGCCACTTCATAAGATGGTTTGTGCTCTTCAAATGGTGCATGATCTTGAAAATCATATTGATAAGGATACCATGAATTGTTACCTTGATCGCATTGGTTTTCCCATGAAAAACTTGAATAGTCACTCCATCTTGAGTTGTTTATGTTAGAATATGGATAATGCTCATGCCTATTATAATTTGGAAAAAATTGTACCTGCTCTGCATATTGGCATTCAAAATTCAAGTGATTACCTCCACACAGATCACAACTCAAACATGAATTAAATAAACTATTTGCATCAAGTTTATCAATTAAATTAACCAATGTATCGATTTTAGCATTTAACTTACTAAAACTATCCTCACCATACATGTTTGTTGCTCTATTTAGTATCATTCCTCCATCACACCATTAAAAGTTGTGGAAAACCTTTTTTTTTTTTTTATTTTTTATAAAAGTCCTGCAAAATAATAAAAAAATATAAAAGAAAAACAAAATCTAAAGTAATAGAGTATATCAACCTATTGATATTGTCAAAAATTGCCTTCCCCGGCAACGGCGCCAAAAACTTGTTGCGCAATTTCTGCAAGTGCACAGATCGTTTACAAGTAATAAAATGATGAGTGAGTATCGTTCCCACGAGGAAGGATTTGTCAAGTACCAATTTTTAATATTACTCTATTATTTAGAAAATCAATTATGAGATTTATATTTTAAGCTAAAATAAAATTGAAGTAAATAAATAATGATAAATATGAAAATAAGATTAAAGGTCTAGGATTTAGAATTCATCAATTGATCACATATGATTTCCTTATAATTTTTAGATGGATTATTTTTGCTGGAATTAATGATTAGATTTCCCTAAATTATATGATGTTCTCTCTCAAGATACAACATGTGTGTTCATATTAACCTTACGTCTACTCTCGTGATCATAAGCAATTAACATAAACCCATTAAGTTTTATGGAAATCCTTTTAAAAATCACAAAGGAGTATTCTTATCTCTAAGCAATACATTCCCTAGGTCAATTATTCTAATGAACTAATATTGTGCTTCCACTCTCGCTACTTCACACAACATCTTAAATCATGCAATTAATGGCCAGTTAATTACAAGCATTAAGTTCTAAGATAAAAGATTAATTCCAACAATCAAATCCAATCAATTAAATATAAATAATCATATGTAAATCAAAAGATTACATCTAAATCCTATAAAATAAAATTAGCTATTCATAATTAAAAGAGAATAAACAATTAAATTAACAATAAAAATAATAAACATAATAATAACTTATAATTAAATTCAAGATAGAGTTTAGAGAGAACTTGTTTTGAGATATAATCTTTGATGAACTCAAGCTTCCAAAAACTCCTCCTCTTGATCAAAATAAAAAATAAAACTAATCTACTCTAAGAAAACATATAAAAATCTCTCTACATATTTTTTTTATGGATTTTCTTTGATGCCATTTCCCTTTGCCAAGCATGGTATTTATAGACATGTTTGGTGGAAGAATTCAAGTTCCATTAAAATTCTTACATCAAAAATTCAACATTGATGGTTAGGTTGGCCACCAACCATTGAATTCCTTCATCAATATTCAAAAATGGTTAGGTTGGCTACCAACCATTGAATTTTGGCCACCAACCATTGAATTCCTTCATCAATATTCAAAAATGGTTAGGTTGGCTACCAACCATTGAATTTTGGCCACCAACCATTGAATTTATTTCTCATTGATTGAAAACTTGAATCATTGCTTGCATCTTTATTTTTACTGCATCATTTTGATCTGCAAAAATAAAATAAAAATACTTAAAATATGTTATAATTTATTTATAAATTGTAGAACTATTTATTTCTAAAAATAAGTAATAATATTATTGCATTCTCGAGAATTGAGCTAAAATTTAAGTTTAAACAATTAAAATAACTCTAAAAATATAGAGTTATCAATGCATTTGGGAAGAGTGGTAAAGAATCGACATCTATCATGTCCTCGTGCTTTTTGACATACTTGAGCATTTTTTCCATGACCTCAACTTTCTCTATCAATTTCTTAGCTTTAGGAAAGTTGAAGAAATCTCCACTTTGAAAATGATTCGTAGTGGGAGAGGGAGCGATTGTATTTAAGTCTATGGTAAGAGAGGTTGGAGTCTCAAATGCTTTCCCTTTATCGGAGAGATTGATAATGGGAGGAGTAAAAGTAGGGGCATGGCTAGTCCCGACTTAAGCAGATGCAGGCTCAACACGAGTAGGAGGGGGAGTGACAGTGGCATTGGTCATTTCCTTGACCTCATTGATGATGGACTGGCATTGGGAGTTGAGGGCATCAGTAAAGGTGGCAGACTGGGCATTGAGAGCATTGGTGAAAGTTTCAGCTTGGGTCTGCAGAGCAGTGGTGAGTACAGCTTGAAAAGTTTCCTTTTGTTTCTTGAGGAGGCTGGTGAAGAAAACACTCATGGCATCTTGATCAAAGTTGAAGGTATTGGCCATTGGTACCTTGAAACAGAAAACAGATAGAAAAAAAATGGGTAAGAAAACAGAATTGTGATGGAAAGATGGCATGAATGTGAAGGTGTGTCAGGAAAAGGATTCCTTCCACATGGTTGATCACCGGGTTTATATATTGACAGGGTGAGTGTGTGAGGTGTTTTTTAGGTAACAGACCACCAGTTTGGGTCTTTGAGGCATTTAAGGGTTGACCTTATTGAGCTTCTCATATTATGTATGTATGATCATGACATGATGCATGCTGAAAAAGATTTTCATGAACATGTAAGAGTATCAATTATTATGGTACATGGAACCTATGGTCAAAGGCTAGGGCGACTATATGCACAAGAGTGAAGGGTGGTTTGATTTAAGTGTCACGCCCCAACCCGAAGGCACGTGACCGACACTAGGACACGAAAAATGCACGTGGCTACCAGTGCCCGTAGTAAGCCTAACCCAAACCACAAGACAAAAAGCCCAAAATGCACAACTGAAAAGCCCAACTGAAAAGGGCTATGGGCCAAAATAAGGTAAGCAGAACCAAAAGAAATCACAACACAATACAATTATCAAATTGGCCCAACATCACTTATTCCATATATTCCAGAAAGTAATAAATTACAGAAAGGTTCTGCTTAACCCAAAGATTACAGCTCTTTAAAATACATAACTAAAATAATACATAAAGTTTAATTACAAAGTGTAACATTGCGGAGTTCTAGAGTCATAATCACAAATGTACATCTATAACATATATTCTTAATATCCCATTAATACAAATTACTGCCGAAGGGAAATTGGCAGTCTACTCAATTACAATTTCCTTCACCAGCTCATTCCCTGACCTGAAAGCAACAAGATGAACAGGAATGAGTGTTCGACTCAGTGAATGATACCAGCTAATATATTAAACTGGTATCCTACAGATAGATTTCTAATGCACATACTATGCACCATGTCATAGAGACAAACAAATCATCCAATCAAGCAAGGATGGGGTATGGTCCACAGTACCACACTGATACTCAATACTCAATATGGGGAGCCAATCCCCCTACTCTGGCTCTCTGAGTCCAATAATCTGTCTCTTATATCTAAGGGGCCTGGCCGTCACTGGTCTGTACCACGCAGCCCTGGCGATGAGCAGGCCCGGCCGGCATTCATCAATCATAGCTCATCTTCTGAATCTCATCATAATCCAATCATAATCATAACAAATCCATAATCTTAGGTGGTACTGTATCCTCCCGACCTCCATCCATCAATCACAACCATAGTATGGCATAGAATACAGAATATCAATTCATCATTCACAGTCAAATGTTACATGCTTATAGATGCAGTAGTAGTGCATAATATACATATATATATACACACAGCAATGCATATGAAATGGCAATAGGATAATATATCAGTGAGTATCACTCACCTAACTGTCGACGCTTCCCTCAGAAGAGTAGCCTTGGAACCAGGAAGACGCCAGACACCGACACCTCGCAACAGAGAACATCATGATAAGAATTACACTTAACCCCAGAACAGACTCGATAACCTAACAAATATTCTAAGAACTACTAAACATAAAATAATTCATATAACAACTGAAATACAAGGGTTTCGGGTTAACCTTCACAAATTTCAAACATATGGACGTCGAGGATCGTGCCAGAATGTCGAAACAGAACCACTGGACCTCCCCACACGCCGCCGCCGACCGGCCACGCACCGCCACCGGTGGTGGCGGATCAGGGGAAACTCCACACTAGCAGGTTCACCTCAACCCTAGGAGCACAAAAATGGTCACCACTTGCCGTCACTCACCCTCCAGCCACCGAAAAATGCCTCCAAAGTCACGGTTTTATATTTTTCGATCTCCTCCTCCGGTGGTCCTCAAGGGGCAAGGTAGGTACCAAAATGAAGCTCTCATCTCCAGGAGTAAAACGGCACCAAAATCGCCGAATTCCACTGCCGAAATCGGCCGAAAAATGGATTTGAAGTTGCGGTGGCCGGCGGTACTTCTCTCCTCGCGTACGCCGCCGCGCCGCTGCCTCTCTTGAAGTCGCCGGTCCTCCCTCTACCCAGCGGTGGTGGCGGTGCTCACCACCGCCCGCCAGAAAGCCACCAAACTCCCCTCTCTCTCTCTCGGCCTCACCTTTTCTCTCTCCTCCCTCCTGTCCCGTTTCCCGTTCTATTTCCTTCCCAAAACGCCCCGTTCTGCTTCCTCACTTGACCAATCACAGGCCTCCTTATTTCTTTTTCCTTTTTACTTAACTTCAAACACAGATTTGCTATATATATATATATATATATATATATATATATATATATATATACTAAACCATATAATATACATATAATACTATATACATATATTTATATAAACATAATACTACACGTTTATATATATACAAAATAATAATAACATTAATAATAATAATGATAATAACAATAGTCATAATAATAATAATAATAATAATAATAATCATAATAATGAAAATAATAGTAATAATAATAATAATTAACAATAATTCATAATTTACATATTAATAATAATTTACAACATATACTCATGAATATATATCAATAACATTATTAACGATAATTATAGTAATTATAACGGAAATTCCAAACTTTCGATAAAATACTATAATCAACTTATAATATTAATTAATACCTTTATTAATACTCAAATATCAAAATACAATCCAAAATACAATCCTCCAAAAAACCACATTAACATTATCATAATAATATACATATATAATATTATAATAAAATTGCCATTAATAATACATATTCAAATAATATGAATATTTATAATTTAATAAAATATAATTCCAATTCTTACTTTAATAAGGAAAAATAATAAAATAATATGTTTCCGTACGAAAATAGAATTTTATAAAATAATTAAAAATTCGAGGTGTTTCATTAAGGGTCCCCGTCTCACTAAAGCATCGATATACCTAACCACATGTGAGACAAAGAGCCTCACATGGGTCCAACAATACTGATTACTTATTACACCACTGAAATGATCGGGGATTCGTCACGGGGTGGAATGCTTTTGCTATCTCCCAACATACTCAAAGAGAATTGTTAAGCCAATGCTACTTGCCATCCAAAAGTTTTCCTAAAGCTAAGGTTAGGCAAGGAGCCTTTATTATGCAAAGTGATGCATGAAAGTCAAATTATACTTAATGAACCAAATAGAGATTATTTTGGAAAAAATTTTCCTTAACCAAATAGTAATCCTCTTATTTTCCTTTTATAAAAAAAGGGTGGCAATTAGTCCCTAGTAGAGTCGCCAACTGTGAGGTCTCGCCCAAGCACTGACCAGGTTTGCTAAAGGGAACTGAGATGTTCATTCGGGTTTAGACTCACGATGGAACCCTTGAGTTCAGATTTGGTTGATTTTGAAAATGATTTTGGGAGTCGCCACTCTAATTTATTTTAAATGGAAAAATTAAGAAAAAACCTAGTTGACTCCAATTTATTAATTTTGCAATTAATTTACCCAAGGATAAAAATCACTAATCTCGAACCAGGTTGAGTTCGGGGACTAGGTTTTTTGGTTTTAAATAATCTAAATTTGACTCTTAAGTTTAATTTGACTTGAAAATTAGATTTCATGAATGACATTTATAAATTGATAATTTGTAAGTAATTTGCATGAATATGATATGAGTGTAATGAGAAAATTAAAATGAGACATTGATAAAATACATTAATTAAAAAAAGGGGGGAAAGAAGATTGATTGGGATTTGGATTTGAGGTTTGGATTTAGATTCTAAACATGCCTACATACCCCATCAAATGAGGATCAAAACCCACGTAGTTCGTTCCACGATTAAGTGAAAGGGTTTAGGGGTTGATCAGATTGATTGATTTGATTTAGGTTTGAGAGGAAAAAGTTGATACCTTTGACTTTTAGTGGGTGGAGGGTCTTACCGGACTAAAATTCCATTTTATCGGGACTGGGTGATTGGATTGATTGAGAGATTAATTAATTAATTAAAATGATTAATTAACAAATTAATGTGATGAAAAGGATGGATGGATTAATTAATTAAAAAGATTAATTAATTAATTTGGAGGAAGGGTGAATTAAGGAAAATGATTAATTTAATTTTGAAAAAATAAATGATTTTTGAAAAAAGAGTGATTAATTAATTAATTAATTGAGTGATTAATTAAAAAAAAAAGGAGTTTTAGTTAATTAAAAAGATTAATTAATTTGATTAGTTAATTAATTAGAGAATAACTGGAGGGAGAAGAAGAGAGGAATTTGAGGATAGCAATATACTCAAATTTAAGAGATGTCGAGAAATGAGGGAATGGAGAGCCTATTTATAGGCAAATGGGGCTGATAGTAGTTTAGGTAATGAAAATATGAAAAGACCATGGGGGTAGAGTAAAAAATGGCTGAAAACTGGACTAAAAATGGTAGAAGAGTCATTTGCCGCACGTGGATCCTACTAGAGGCACAAAAATGTAGAGCCTGGCATGGTGCCACACAAGCCTGTATGGCACCGAGTTAGGCTTTTGCAGCATGCCGCAAGAAGGCTATACAGTGTTGCACAGATCTGATGCGGTTCCGCATGCCACGTGGCACGGCACGCTTCCCAAGATTTCTCTCTCTGTTTTTTTTTTTCAGAGATTGGTTGTTGGTATAGAGTTTGAAAAATTTGGATGTCTAGTGGCAATGTAATTGAAGACTAAAAAATTTTCTTTTGGGGGTGCTGCCTTTGAATCCTTGCCCGCTAACCGATTAGCGAGACCACCGTAATGGCTCCACGTAACGCATTAAATTCAGCAGGTGTTAAGGTTGTGATTAAATGATGAGGGTGTAAAATTAAGGGTTCATAACTACATTATTGTATCATATATTCACCTCTTCGCCTTAGCTCCTACTAGATAGCACAAGTAATATGAATGCTCATCACCTTCATAAGCACCTTTTTTCCTCTATAATATTGTTTTACCATTCACATTACACTTAGCTCATTACACTTAAGGATCAATAGTCTAACCTTAGCCTAGTCCTAGGTCTAACCATAGCATACTATCTAAGGACTTGCACACCAATTCTACCAATCAACAATCAAATCAAGTCATACCAATAGGATTGATTCACATACATACACATAATCAATTATGGAGCACTTAGGTTGTTACTCATCACTTGGCTGAATGATCTAGGGTGCAAAACCCTACTCATATACTTTTTTTACTCATGATCAATTACACATTTAATCATACCATTATAAAGACAATTCATAGGCATACATACCTCAACCTAAGAATCCAAACCCTAATTCTTCCTATTTGGTTGAATAGCTTAAGTACACAACCTTCACATCTCATCTAAGCTTTTGGTAATTAAACACCACACTCAATATTCACACACATATATGATTTCCTTTAAGTAATTGTGAACCCTTAAATTTGCACCTCTAGACAACCGGCACTCGATTACGAACCCATAAAATCAAACCGGGCTTAAATCGGATCTGAAATGGGTGAGAACAGAGTCAAAAATGGCGGGCGGTCTCCAAGGGATCGCACAGGACAATGGTGACCGCATAGAGCCTGTGCAGAATCGCATAGATCCTTTACAAAATCGCAAAGGTTCTATGCAAAATTGCATAGCTTCTTTGCTGTTTCCATCTATTCCGTTCGTTCCTGAAGCCTCCTATGCGGTTTCCTACATTGGGAAGCGAATCCCACATCGAAACTTCATTGTTTTGCCTCCCAACTCTCTCCCTATAAAAGCAACTTCCCCTTATCTCATTTCCACAATCAGAATTGCTTAATCAAATTAATTGATTTCAAAGCAATAATCTCTCTTAACCTCTTGGTTTGCTTGATTAGCCTTTGCATTAAGCGAACCATCTCCACAAGTTTGGTTCGAAAGGAACGAACTTTTTATTTTAAAAGTTTATTTGGGTGGTTGTTTCAGGGTAGCTTTCCTTAGAGTAATCTAAGGAGGTCCTAATAGTGCCGTTCGAGTAGCTATTCAAAGGTTGTCGTTCCACCGAGCCAAGAAGGTGGAATTACGATCTGGTCATTCGCTTCATCTGCCCTACATCCCCAAGTCTCGTCCTCATAAGGTATTTATTTTCTTTTTTTTATTATTTTCTTTTGTTTTGTTTTATTTTCTTGGGACTGCTTAGTTTGTTCTTTTCGTTTATTATTCTTTGCTTCGCATGTTTTATCATTTCTTTTATTATTTTGAGGCATGTTAATTAAAATATGATTTAGTCAACTAGGTAAACAATTTAAATTGTTGCATCGACTTGTTAATTAAAACCTGACCTAATTAGCAACTTGGTAATCAATCAACCCACCTTTTAATCAATGAATTGAAATATGATAAAATGGTTAGGCTAAACTAACTCCTTTGCAAGAAGGGCGAACTACATGGATTTTGATTCCCATTCAAAGGGATACGTAGGCTTGCTTGTTTAAAGCATCAAATCCAATTTAAATAAGAAATATTCCTTCTCTTGTATGTTACTTTATGAATTAGATCTTTTCTTTGTGACATTTACTTTTAGTTTGTTTTTTTTATTATAATATTGATTTTGACTCTCTTTTTTCAGTAATTTTCTTTATTTATTGCTTTAGAATTATTTTGGAGAATATATGATTTCCCTAGAACCCATAAGGGCTAGAGAAAGTATCCCTTATTTTGGTTTTGAATTGTAAAAGTTAATTCCTTTACTTTATTTGCTTTATTGCTTTGAATGAATGTTTATTTATTTGTTTATTCATGCATTATATAATTGTTCATGTATTATGTAAATTATTAATGAAATTCATTTTAAGTCATCTTGTATTAAATTTGCCAAACTAATTATTTTTCTAAAAAAATCGAAAACTTAGTTCCCAAATCCTCTTTAGTTTCACGACTAGTGATATTATCTTTTGGGATATTAATTAGAGTCAGATTGAGTTTTTCCCTTAATCTTTTCCCAAATAAAATAAAATTAATGTGACTCTTTTTCAAAATCAACCAATCTGAACTCAAGGGTTCCATCGTGAGTTCAAACCTAAATAAGCATTTCGATCCCACTTAGCGAATCGGACCGGTGCTTGGGCGAGGCCTCATAGTAATCAATTTAAATTAAAGTACTTCAGTTACAAGTGTCATGCCATTGCTGAATGGCCTAGCCTAAGTTTCCCAAATCCTAATAAACTTGCTCATTTCATGCCAATTAGCACATTATGCATTTTTTCATATAAATGGACTCAATCTTGTCATTAATTGACATTAAACACTTTAGTCCTAGGAAACCCTCATTTGGTTGAATGCTTAAATTGGGAAAAACCATTAATTCTTCAATTAAACTTTAAATTGATTTTTGAATTATCAAAATTACATAGAAATAAGCTCATTTCACCTTATAATTCAAATTAATCATGCTTATGCACAAATCCCTAAGCGGCTGAATTCATCATTTAGGGAAAAGTCTCAATTTTGCAATTAATTCTTAGATTGAACATTGAATCATCTAATTCATGCATCTAAGAGTGCAATTGCACATTCAATTGAAATTAAAAAACTAAGGATGAAAACCCTAAGTATGCAGGGAATTGGAAACATCAGGGAAACCTAATTTCTTCAATCAATTTCAAAATTAAGCTCGTAATTATTCAACTGGCCTACTAACAAGTAAATATCAGTTAGCAATTGGAAAAAAAAAACACCAAGCTAGGGTGAAACACTAGGTTGGTCGAAAACATTCAAAGAGAGAAAACTCTCAACTATACATCTAATATTCAAAAGGATGCTCAAGACATTCAACTCACATATTTATAGACTCAATTAGTCATTTAATGCAAAATAACAATCATGGAAACAAACTTCCTCTATTGGCTAAAAATACCCCCTTTGAAACCTTAGGTTTCATTTTACATACCAACAAGCTATGGATAGAAATTATCATTTCATGCATACAAAGGTCATATGATTATGTTATTAAAGCAATAAGTCTCCCCTCCCAAAAGAAACCCTAAGTATGACAAACTATATAGAGAGGGAAAGAGAAAGAAATATACAACAAACAAAGAAAAGAACTCTAAATTCAAGCATAACACAAGAAATGGGTAATCTAGTGTTAACTTAAAACTCCACCCTTAAATCCTTAATGGTGGCTGAAACTCTAGGTGAGAGAGAGTGTGTTCTTGTTTTTTCATTTTAGTTAATAGTGGAAAGAGAGAGAAAAGATGTTAGGACAAATTAATTTTGTATAAAATGTATTAGGTAATATAGTGTTGGTAACTTTTAGGAGAATATTCATTAAAATATTCTTGGCATATTCTAAATACCATATGAGATTCCTAGCATAGTTGTTATGCTAGTTAAAGATGTCATGGAGTGGATAGGGTGTGGTGGAGGTATTGGTGCAACAATTTTTTCTGAAAGCTTTTTAGAATTATTATATTCTGGACCTGTGTTCATGATATATCATGAACCGAGTACACAACACATGTGTGTGATATTTATTAAGTTAAAAGATGCACGAGGTTTGCAATTATTAGAAACTGACGCGTGATTTTTTTCTTTTATAATTCCGTTAGCGCGTTTTTCTTTTTTTCCTTATTTTTTGTGTTCACCATTTTCCTTTTTTTTCTTAATTTTAAATGTTAATTATTTTTTTATTTTTAATTTATTTCAATACTTAAAATTGAATTATTATAATTAAATATATAAATTATTTTTATTTCTTCCATCTAATAATAATTATAATTGTAATAAATATATAATTTATAATTTATAATTAAATATATAAATTAAATTATTATATATATTTTTTTAAAATTAATAGGTACATTGTTGCTCAAAATGCAGCTACATTGGTGTTGAATTGCATGTACATTACTTTTGAACTGTCAATTAATGATAAAATATATCTTCAATTACAATATTAATGATAAAAAAATATTCTAATAATAATTAGTTTATGTACATTAGCCTTATACTATAGATATATTGTAATTTAACTACATGTACATGACTCTCCAACTATATATACATCATTACTTAAAATGCATGTACATTAGTGTTGAATTACATATACATTACTTTTGAACTGTTAGTTAATGATAAAATATACCTTTAATTACAATATTAATAATAAAAATATTATGATAACAATTAGTTTACGCACATTAGTCTTGTACTAAAGATATATTGTAATTTAACTGCATGTATATTATTCCCCAACTATAAGTACATTATTATTTAAAAGCATGTACATTGGTATTGAATTGCATATATATTACTTTTAAAGTACAGTTAAAGATAAAGTATAGTTTCAATTATAATATTAATGATAAAAATATTCTGATAGCAATTAGTTTATGCATATTAGTTTTATACTAAAAATACATTAGTGGTTCTGTATTACACATACATTTGTACTGAACTGCATATACATTAGTATTGAATTACATATACATTAGTTATAAACTCTAAATACAATGTTTGTTAGAATTCAGATGCAATAGTTTTTAATTACAGGTACATTAGTCCTCTTTTTCAATATCAATGCATATAGAGTAAATAGCAGATGTATATAATATTCAATATCAATATTGCAGCTGGTTTGATAAAGAGTTAGTAAATTATCTTATCTCCTTCTTCTTTTTTCATTTTGTCAGCATTTTCTTCTTGTTTTTCTTGCTTGTCCTTTTGTTTTTTTTTCAAAATTTGATTTTTTTTTTTTATAGGTGCTACTACTTTTCCTTTCCCAAATTCTCCTTCTTTAAGCTCCTTCTTCACTCTAATTCTCACAGCAATAATAGTCCAAGAATTTAAGGTTGGATATTTCCTTTGAATGAATTGTTGTATCTTAAATTTTACTCTGTCCATATATAAAAGCTGTTTAATCAAATGTAAAAAATAAAAAATTAGTTATTTAAATAGTTATAAATAATATACATGGCTCTCCAACTATAAGTACATTATTACTTAAAAGTATGTACATTAGTATTGAATTGTATGTACATTACTTTTGAACTATCAGTTAATGATAAAATATATCTTCAATTATAATATTAATGATAAAAATATTCTAATAATAATTAGTCTATGCACATTAGTCTTATATTAGAGATACATTTTAATTTAACTACATGTACATAACTTTTGAACTACAGGTACATTATTACTTAAATGTATGTATATTGGTATTGAATTGCATTTATATTATTTTTAAACTGTCAGTTAATAATAAAATATATTTTCAATTAAATACCAATTTACTTAGAATATAATAGTAATGTACCTCAAATTCAATATCAATGTATCAGAAAAAACAAATAAGTAAAATTTAATATATCTACTCCAATAATTTGGGTTATGAAATATTTTATAATAATTAATTTTTTTATAATTATTTAAATATATTTAATTAAAATTATAACAATTATTAGATGGGAGAAACAAAATTAATTATTATATTTTTAATTTTAAATATTGAAACAAATAAAAAAATAATTAGCACTTAATTTAAAAAATTTTATGGTTTATTTATAGTTTTTTGAAATGTTAGATACTTTAAACAATTAAATAATAAAAAAAGTGAAAAAAATGAGTAAAATACTCTACAGAAATCGTTACAAAAAATCGCACATTTTCATTTTATAGATATCTTACACGTATATTTTAGACCCATATTTATGTTGCAATATGAATATGAGTTTATAGTATAATTTGCGAGCTTTTTAGGTGGGTTATTAGAAAGTGGAGCCCAAACTCCACTTTTCCATACTCCAAACATTATAAAATAGATAGATTAATGAAAAAGTACCCTTAAGGCTTACCCAAATAAGCTATGGCCAACCACCATGTGATGGTGGGGCCCACATCGCACATACACGTTAATTAAATATGATAAATTATATTATAGATCCGTGTTCATATTGCAATATGGACACGAGCCTAAAATACACGTGCAGAATATTTATTAAATAGAAACGTATGATTTTTTTATATGATTTTTAAATAGCGTGTTTTGCTCTTTTCTTTTTCATTTTTTTTATTATTTTATTTTTTTAAAGTATCCAATATTTCAAAAGACTATAAATGGACCACAAAAAATTTTAAATTAAGTGCTAATTATTCTTTTTTTTTTTATTTCAATACTTGGAATTAAAAAATATAATAGTTAATTTTTATTTATCCCATCTAATAATTGTTATAATTTTAATTAAATATATTTAAATAATTATAAAAATAATTATTATAAAATATTTAATAACTCAATTTATTGAAACAAATATGTTAAATTTTGTTTATTTATTTTTCTGGTACATTGAAATTGAATTTGAGGTACATTACTATTATATTCTAAGTTTATTGGTATTTAATTGAAAATATATTTTATCATTAAATGATAGTTCAAAAGTGATGTATATATAATTCAACACCAATGTACATACTTTTAAGTAATAATGTACCTGTAATTGAAGAGTCATGTACATGCAGTTAAATTGCAATATATCTCTAGTACAAAACTAATATGCATATACTAGTTATTATCATAATATTTTTATATTTAATATTGTAATTGAAGATATATTTTATTATTAACTAATAGTTCAAAAGTAATGTACATGCAATTCAATACCAAAGTATATACTTTTAAATAATAATATATCTGTAGTTGAAAAGTCATGTATATGCAGTTAAATTATAATGTATCTTTAGTACAAAACTAATGTGTATAGACTAATTGTTATCATAATATTTTTATTATTAATATTGTAATTGGAGATATATTTTATCATTAATTAACAGTTCAAAAGTAATATACATACAATTTAAAAATAATATACATGCTTTTAAGTAATAATATACTTGTAGTTGGAGAGATTTGTACATGCAGTTAAATTACAATGTATCTTTAGTACAAAACTAATGTATATAGATTAATTATTATCATAATATTTTTATCATTAATATTATAATTGAATATTATAATTAATTGACAGTTCAAAAGTAATGTACATGCAATTTAATACTAATGTACATACATTTTAAATAATAATGTATATGTAGTTAAATTATAATGTATCTATAGTACAAGACTAATGTACATAGATTAATTGTTATTAGAATATTTTTTTATCATTAATATTGTAATTAAAGATATATTTTATCATTAACTGACAGTTTAAAAGTAATGTATATGTAATTTAACACCAATATAGTTGCATTTTAAATAACATTATACCTATTAATTTTAAAAAATATATATAATAATTTAATTTATATATTTAATTATAAATTATAAGTTATATATTTATTAGAATTATAATAATTATTAGATGGGAGAAACAAAAATAATTTATATATTTAATTATAACAATTCAATTTTAAGTATTGAAATAACAAAAAAAAAATTAGCATTTAAAATTAAGAAAAAAAATGGTGAAAAAAACATAAAAAAAAAAAAAGCAAAAACTCATTTAGCTAATTGAATTTGTTGAAAAAATTGCATATCTCTATCTTAATATATCTCTTGCACGTGTATTTATGAGCTTAATCCATGGTATATCATGGACACGGGTCCATGATATACCAATTCATTAAATAATCCATTAATCTTAGTTCACATGGTTTGGTAATTTGATCACATGTCCACATAGTAATTCATGCATATCAAATTAATTACTCATTATAAATATTTTAAGACTAATCATTCATAAATCACACATACATATGTCATGCACATTAAGACTAAATTGCATACGCATTGCAAAAATAAAAAAAGGAGGGGTTTAGGGTATTACTGTAACACCCTAAATAACTTAATGCCGTAGTAACAAAGATAGTATTAGAATAAATGAATAAAAAACGAAAAAGAAAAAAAAAACGTTATTGTATTAGTAAGTTAATGTCTAATTTTGAATTCTTTAATTATGTGCTTAATTGAACATGGATTGTTCATATATAAATTTTGATGAGTCAGAATGACTATATACAATTAAAGTATATGGAATTAAAATTTCAATTAAAATATTAAACTTGAATGAATAAAATTTAGGGGTAGAATGTAATACCTCAAGTTAAATTTTGATTGTAGAATTCACGTTATTATTACAACAATATAAATAGGGTGCTCTTTTGATTAATAGAAGTCACACTTAATTAAATTGCTATAATTTTATTTAAATATGTTTGGATTGTAGTTATACCAATTATGAGGATTTTATGTATTTGCGTGTGTATTAAATATGAATAATGAAATTAAAATTGGAAAATTTTATGAAAGTTAGCAAGTTGAATTAAATATCTTTGCCAAGGACAAAATCATTGTTGCATGAATTAACTAACTTTGATAATAAATGAGTAAGAAATAATTAAATTTAGAATCCTTGTCTATTTGATGGCCGGATATATGTGTTTGGGTAGGAATGAATCATTAAAAATTTTACAACTATAATATTATATTGAAATTTATTTGATGGTGGTTTGCGGCAACCACAATCCACTAAGCTATATTTTATTCTTAAATATCTTAAAATCTCTCTTTAAATCAAAATTCCTAAATAATCATCACCATCGAAATTTTGATTCAACTATCCCAAGGAAAAACTTCTGAGGAAATCTATTACTTTAGGCCTTTGGATTAAATGAAGAACATCCTAACCATCCATTCTATTACTAATGAAAACTCTTTCCACTTAAAAACACCATTTTTACTCAAACCATTTTCATGTTACCAAAGAAGAGCAACTCTTCTATTCTTTTCTTCACAACCATTTAGCAAAGAGGAAAAATCCACTAAGAAAGAGACAAGTTAAGGTAAATCTTGAACCAATATCTCTCATTTTCATTTAAAACCTCTTTAATTGGTCTTTTCTTGAATAATATAATTAGCGAACACTTCTCTTCTTTATATATACATTCGGGAAATGGGAATCAAATGGAAGGGAATGTTTGTTGATTTTGTATCTCTCAAATTTAAACCAAATAATCTTAGGAATGATGATTTAAGTGTTAAAAGAAAGTGTAGAAAAACAAAACAAGTTGGGTTTCTCTTAGGGTCATCTTCGGGCCATTTGGGGAAATTGAATCCCATGGGTGTTTTTATTGATTGAATAATGGTCTGAGTTTAAAAATGTGTTAATTTTATATTTCAAATGTTAATTTGATGATAAATTATGGGATTGTAAATTTCCTTTTGTTGTGGGTATGTGAATTGAAGTTTTTCTATTCAAAGTAAATTGAACCCAATTGATATAAAAAGAGTGATTAATTGGACTCCAATTGGATAAATATAATTTCAATTTGGCAACATTGTTACATTAAATTGAAAATCCCTTTCTTGGTAGGCTCAGCTATTAGAGTTTAAGAGTAAGAAATGAAATTTGATTCAATTAATTGTTAGAATGTGTTGGAATATGTCCTAATTAAATGAATATTGCTTTAATTTGAAATTTCCTTGAATAAAGAACCATTTTACTAAATGACATAATTCGACCTATTTGGGAAATTCAAAGACCAAAGTTTGTTTAAATTTCAACTAATAGATAATTTAATATCCTCTAGATGTTAATTGAGTAAATCAATAATTAATTTGGTGATTTGAAAGCGTGTGAATTGTTTTTCTTCATATTGGTATATTTGGTCTTAAGAATTTTGTAACTAAAGAACATGTTAAATGAGATCGGTTGCTCCTTTGAATTGTTTACAATGTGTCACAACATTTTATAAAAAATGGAGTTGCCACAAATTGATTTGTTTTTAAAGGCTCAGTTGTCTGTTAAACCAAAATTTATGTTTGATAGTCGCAGATACATAAAGAATGTGTTAGACATTTTACACATTAATTTTCAAAATATTAAATTTATCTCTTACACATTAATTTTCAAAAAATTAAATTTGTCTTTAAATATTTATCTTTTATTAATTATTTAGTACATAATATTATTTTTTAATAAAAAATGATAATTATTAATTTATTTATTTATTTTGAGAAATTAAATTATAAATGAGTTTAATTTAAGAAAATGAAATTTAAATTTAATTTGAGCTCAAAGTGATTATCAATTTATTGTGTTAATAAATTAAAATAAATACAAGATAATTAAGAAAAAGAATGAATATTAATTCTCATTTAATAATATCAATTTAATACAAAGTATTTAAAAATTTATTACATAATAATTACAAAGGAAGATAAGATATATTACAACACACAAATAACAAACTCAATAATTACAAATTTATATTATAAATTTTCCATAAATTATCTTGTAACTTGTTTCCTTTATATTGTCCTCAAATTAGAAATAAATCTTACAATAACAAACAAACAAAGAAGTTTCCTAATAAAAATAGAGATATAAAATGAGATTTTTATATATTTAAAAAAAAAATAATGCTCTCAGATTGTTAAAATCTATCAGCTCAGTTTCTATTTTTAAAAAAAATTTAGGGAGCAACTTAATTTTGGCACATCCAAATTAAGAACCAAGTAGGATAAGTTGAAATTTGAAATTAGCTATCAAATAATTTGAGATCAAAACTTGATTTTAAAATATTACTTTGATTAAAATTTTTATAAAGAAATGATTGCTATTTCAAATCAAATTGAATCAAGCTAATTGGATCTAATTTAACGTGCTTAAAATTAAATCGCTTCAACCTAAATAATTCTGTTTTTGCAAGTTTAGTTTGATTTTGCCCAAAACATAGGAAAGAAGATTCAGGAAAAATCAACTAAATTTTTTTAAAAAAGGAAAAGCTATTATTATTTCTTTAAAAAAAAAAATGCTAAAGGTATTAATTTTTTAGAAACTTGCTAAGTAGTAATTTTAGCTGTGGTTGATTAGATTGCAAAATTAAAATTGAATACTAAATTACAAGTCATAATAATAAGAATGATTAACTTTATTTTATAAAAAAGGGTCATTTTCCCATCATCATTTTTGTTATATATTTTACAAAGTATAAATGAATCAATCAAGGGATTAATTTTATTATTATTTTTTTAAAAAACCTTTTTTTTTTTTAAGTTTTCATTTCATTTATTCATAAAAGGCCACAATTTAAAAACCACTTCAACTTAGTTTGCTGCATTTAATATATTTATATCATCATAGCTTTTTATTAAAAATTTCCAATTTATTTTATTTTTATTATTTTTTTTAAAACAAAAAAAAAAAGTAACACATAGAATTAGTGGATATTAATTTAGGCTCAAATGAGATAATTTCATTTTACAAATTAAGCTGCAAAATAGAATTCAACTTCATTTCAAAAAAATAATTTTTATGGGTCCTTCCTTTATTTGCTCAGCACTCCATTATGAAAAGAAAAAATTTATTTTATTTAGGAGAATTCATAATAGGACACGCCATTCCGTTTCTCTGCCACTTAGGGGATACCTTTCGATGAACCAAACGCCCAAAAATTACTATATAAAAATCCATTAATTTTTGCTTTTAGTCATTAAATTAAAAATTAATTCTGCAAATGCAAAATGGAATTTTTTTTTTACCCTTTTTCCTTTAAATCATACATTCAAACATAAATAAAAAGAAAATAATGTTAAACAATTTACTCATGAATTAAATTAGAAAGGATCGATACGTATAGATATCAAAATATAGATGAAACTAACTATAATTTCAAGAATCAAAAGCAGAAATTAAAACTGATAAAAGCTTCAGGAAAAATGCCAACCAGAACCCATTCTCCTTCATTTTCAGCTTATATATTCATTCAAGAATTAAATCAGAATAGATGTTCAAAAGTATCAAAGCATGAATGAAACTAACTGTAATTTCAAAAACCAAAACCATGAATTAAAATCGATAAAAGCTTCAAGAAAAATGCCAACCAGGCCCCATATTTTCAGTTCAAATGCCAACAATCCAACGAATTAAATCCATTTAGGGATAAACATAGAATCCAACAATTAAAATCATAATTGAGGTCAACTTTCTAACACATAAAACATCCTACCAATATCGCCAAGACCTCAAACATTACCCAAAAATGATCAAAAGACCTGCATAACTAGATTTAACAATACTTATTTTATTATCCAAAGTAAAACTATCATTAACCATAATTAGATCCTAATTCAATATCTCTCTTCTTCAAATACTGAAAATCCAAAATAAATTAAGCCAAAATCGTAGAGGCAAAGAATCAAACCCGTACTTTCTTGAATATCAAATTCAAACTTAAACTCAAACTCAAGGACATAAAAAAAAAATTGCAAAGCAAACGGGTCTCAAATATACACTTCAAGCACATAATCAAATCAAAAGAAATTAGTGAGTTAAAGCCCGATTACCGAAATTGAAGACCTCTTTCCAACTTTGCAAAACCAGACCCGTTTACCTTTTTCAAGAACCAATGTCGATCTTGTGTGCGAATCGGTGAATGAGAAACCGCCCAGCTTATCGAGGATTGATAAGAGAGAAGTGGGTTTTTAAGAGTCGGTTCTATGTTTCAAGTGTGATGATGGGTTCTTCAATTTGTGATTCAGAGAGATGAGAGATGTGAGCTGAGTTTTTTTGTGAATTGAGAGAGTGAAGAGTTGAGAGAGAGAGTGTGTTGGAGAGGATGGTCGGCATCTATCCATGAGAGAGAGATTAGGTCTCGGTCATGGTGGCTTCTATGTAGGAATTAAGGGAGAGGAGAGGTTATGTATGTTTGTTGAGCTGTGCAGAGAGACTGAGGGCATGGATTTATTTTTTTTTTTTCGGTATGGTGAGGGAGGTCAAGAGAAAAACGCCGGAGAAAGAGAGGTGCTCTATGTTGTGTATGATTGTGAGTGAATCGGTGAGTGTTGGAGGAAAGTTCAGGTGGGTTTGGAAAATAGATAGGGAGAGATCAGGCGTTCAGAGCGAGGAGAATGGCATGTGTAGGTTTGTGTATATGGATTGAAGGTCAGGGAGTGAGGTGTGCAGAGGATCCGTCTTTTTTGTGAGAATCAGAGAGTGCGGGCATGCATCTTTTTTTTTATTTGAGGTGTTGAGCTGTTTTTCTCAAGTGAAGGAGAAAGGCGTGAATCAGAGAATGAGTTTGTTTTTAGGCAAAAAGACAACATTGTCCTTCCTTACTTAACGGGATATCGGTTCCATTTAGGGGTAAAAGGGTCAAAACAACACATAAATGGCCTAGATCATTCCTTGGAGCGTACTCCAAGATCTGATGGCCAGATTTTTATTATTTTTTCTTTTTTTTTTCTTTTAAAATATATAATTCTTTTTCTTTTTTTTTTTTTTCATAAACAAAATAGAATTAAAATTAAAATTTTCATAAAAAATTTAAAACAAATTTAATTAAGAATACAAAAGGTATAGATTAAATAACAATAAGGTTAATTTTATATATATATTTTTAATATTCTTTTAATTTTTCCAAAATAAAAACCTTTAAAATAACTCTTTTTATTTTCTATGAATTATATATATATATGAAAAAAAATTATATAAAATTAATACTATCTGAGAAATTTGAATTAAAAATGACATTTTCAAAATTTTGAGATTATTTTATATATATTTTAAAAGAAAATAAAAAAAAGGACTGAACAAAATACGGTGTCTACAATGTGCACTGCATAAATGCTAATTTTTGGTGAATTGTATTGAGCATCTTATTAGGGTTCACACCCTAATGGCATTTACCACAATGGCCTTGTTGATTATAAGTGAATTCAAATTGTTAATTGTTTAATCAATACGTACACTTAATTGATTGAGTGAAATAGAAATTTTTTTGCTAACTAGGATAATTATTAGGTTATAATAGGACTAGAATAGAATAAACAAAAGTGATGGTTATTGTTCTCATTGTGACATGATTGCAATATGGATTGCAACTAAAGGTAAAAGTAAGGAAGGTTCTCCGGAGTACGAGGATCACTGTTTCTGTCTTTGCTAATTTTCTAGGAGCTAAGGGGATAAAGGTAAGTACATAATAATATTTTGTAATGTGCATATCATATTGAAATGATGATTAAATTGATTAAGCTCCTTAAACCCGTTCTTAAGTATCATTCTATTGTATACAGCCAATGAAATTCTTGAAATTGTGTTTCAGCGTGGCATTTGGCCTATACCTGAATGTTGATATATTCTTCAGTTCATTAATGAAAAGTTTAGAACACCATTGGACCTTGAATTATCAAAACATGAATTTTTCATAATGAAATGATATAAATTATCTTAACTATCATTCTATTGTATACAACCAATGAAATCCTTGACGTTGTGTTTCAGCGTGGCATTTGGCCTATACCTGAATGTTGATATATTCTTCAGTTCATTAATGAAAAGTTTAGAACACCATTGGACCTTGAATTATCAAAATATGAATTTTTCATAATGAAATGATATAAATTACTCAAAGAGTTATGAATATGTATAAGTAGAAATTCCCCTCTGGTGTAGGATAATACATCAGTCATGTGCACATGGTAAACTTGCGGGTAGAGCGAGATTATCCAATCCTTGCTATAAAGGGAAATCCTAGTCATAAGATTTGATTAGTCTTATATACAGTGTTATAAGTAAGCAAGACTTAGGCCGCCACTCTGATTTTACATATGGGACATTGTTGTCTCTAGTTTACTAATTTCTACTAAAGTATTAATGCACCTAATTATGGACATCTTATATGTTTAGAAGATTTCATTCTTGTTTATGACCCCAAAATTGATCATGGAACCTTTCATTATGACCCTAAATGCATATTACATAATATTATTATTATTTAATCATTGAACTTGCTCACCCTTTATTTGTTTAAATTTTTCAGGTTTAGTCGAGGAAGTCAGTAAGGTAATTCTCAAGCTATAATCCTCCACTTGGGATTGCATTGCTTTAGTAGTTGTTATAGATATGTAATTCTATTGATGTTTATATTTTGAAGATCAACTACTAGCAGCTACATGGTCTAAATGACACTTAAACTATTATAGATATGGATTTAAGTACATAATGGTCTTATTAATATGAATTTGTATTATCTAGTAGTGATACTAAGTGATTGGAACTATAGAATGATAATTACTAAGTTATGGATGAAGTATAATTATGTATATAGTTGGTATCTTATTGGTGTATGTAAGGTATATTTATAGTATATTGGTATACTTTTGGTATCTAAGTGGTATATGTTAAGTGCATTGGTATGGCAAGAATATGAATGGTATCTATAGGGTATACTTTAAGTAAACTTCTAGTATACATTGGGTGTATAATACCATTAACTTAGTTTATGATCTTGGGAATAAGTTTATTGATTGGTAAGCTTAATATAGTAATTGATTAGGGATTGTATGAGTTTAAATGACCTTACGTCTCCTTATGCCTCAGGGTTATCACACTTTCGATGGTGAGTGTGACAATTACGTACTCATTTTTCCAAAACATGAAAGTTTTAATTCAAAATGGATGAGTACAAAAGTTTCATTAATTATTATCTTGAATTTTTTTGCAACAGTAGAACCTCCTGCAGTGGGTTCTCATTGCTCCAAGAAACCTATCGTGGTGCTTTTAGTCCGCACTCACAAAATCTTATTGGATCCTTTATAATTGTAATCTCATAAGTTTCTTCCTGGATTACGCTCCCTCATTGACCCTAAACCCATTTGAGATAAACCTGACGAAGTCGATGACATTTTATCTTCTATTTGATTCCAATACATAGAGATGGGACGATTCTATCAGCACGTTGAGGATCTTGTAGATTTCGGCAATTAAAGATTTTATCAATTAGGGATTTCAGAGAAGAAGTTTCAGATGTTAGGCATTTCTGAGAAATTGGAGAAATACTAAGATTTTAATGGTAATACTAAGATTTTAATGGTATATCAATTAGAAAATATCTAACCGTTAATATTTTTTATTACTTTTTTTTTAAAATTTATTATTATTTTATTAGAGGATTTATGCATGTATGAGAAGGATTCAATTTGGGTGAAAAAAAAAAAGGTGTAAATTGATTTTGAATAGAAGGATCAATTTTCCCTTTATGACAAATATAGGAAGAAAATTGCTCTTTAAGCCTAATTAATCGCAAGTGATCATCACTTTTTATAAAATATTATTTCTCTACTTACATTGATTGTTGGGAACTATCCCTTATTAGGACCATTACAATTTCAATAATTAACAATAAAATTAATGAGATAAATATAGAGTTATAACTTTTTATAAATTTTTATTCCTCTAATTGCTCCATTAAAATGAAAGGATAATACAAATTAAAGGAAATAAAATGGTTAAAATGCGCAAAACCCAAACAAAAAATTAGAATTTTTTTAAATAACTATTAATCGAACCAAGTTGATATATTAGAAAATAATAATTAAATTTAACCAATGTGTTTGTCCTTTAGTTAGAACTAAAATATACTCATTCCTTAAACTGCTTTATTTAATTACACTTACTTCCAAACAAGTTTCAAAGGTCCCATAAAATAGAAGTGCTAATTGAGGCTACAAGCCTAAAAAAAAACATGAAGATAAATCTTAGCTCCAAATAAAATACTTTGAGTCTTTTTTTGAATAAATATTTTGCGTCCTTTATTGGCTAAAATAGATAACCTATAATAGTTTTTATTTATTAATTTATTTTTCGTTCGAAAGGTTCAATAGGCATATGCTAACATGTTTTGATTAGCTAAATACTATACGAATACTATACAGGCACAATCATGGAGAGCATATTAAGGTGTGTCAAAGTTAGCAACAAATGAAAAACCGTTAACATTATATATTCTATATTTTCAAATATATATTAATATACATACTCTATAAATATGAACGCAAAAAAATAAAAAATAATATATATATATATACATATATATATATATATATATATATATATATATATATATATATATATATATATATATATATGCAAGACCAGGTAAATATATCCAAATATTTTAAATATTTTTTATGAAATAAATACATTACTTCTTTTATGTTTTATTTTTAATAATTTTATACCAAGGGATACTCACGAGTCCCAACTTCTCACAAATTTAAAAAAAAAAAAATTCATATTTTGAATTGAATTATATCTTCCTAGATTATATGTTATATGTCATAATTTTGGATATTGTTCTCCTTATAATTTATACTTGAAAAGAGTTATTATAACCATTGAATTAATGAGTTTGGTTCAGGTATGCTCATGAGGGCTATATAAATTCAGATTCATTAGTTATTAATTAATTATAAAAATAATTAATTAATAAAAATAAATAATACAATTAAACTATAATTCTCCAATTAGTAGGAGATTACTATATATCATATTAAGAATATAATAACTTTATAGAGAGATATTAGAGTTAAAGAGTTAATTTAAGAAATATTGAAAAAATTCTGACTTTTTCCCTAAAATTCACATTGGTGAATGAAGAAAAATTAGGGACTCTTAGACTTGACTGTTGAAAGAGAAACTCTCGGTGTGTAATTGTTTTCAGATTAATGATACAAGTTAATAATGCAGTTATATGTGTTTCAAAAAATAGTACTCTACCTGTTTTATGTAGATTATGAAATCCTATATTAACTATCTACTTAAAAATTTATTAACAATATCGTAAAATTAATTGAAATTTAACAATTCTTTGAAAATATAAATTGAACAAAATGCCAAGTATTTCTTATCAAACGTGTAACAACAAGTCCAACGCACTTTTCTCTCTTCCTCTCTCTTTTTCTCCCTCTCCTCTCCTTGGTTTGAGTTTTGTATTGAAAAAAATGAAGCCATGTTTTACGTAAACGAACTTTGAAAATATCCATCTTGTCAAAATTCGACGAGGTAGAGTTCCCTCTTCTTGAATTCGTTCCACGCAAAATAATCGCAATGAATGAAAATGGACGATGACAAAGACAATTTCTTAACATTACTGATATCTTTTTGATCTTTTTTTTCTTTTGATGCTCAAATGCCTGTAGCAGATCCTAGTTCCGGACGCATATTTATATGGCTCATCTCTTGTTTCTTGTTTATCGCTGTTGCTACTGGTGGCACCTTCCTCATTTTGTACATCATCCTTCCTCAAAATTCAGCTAGTGCTTGGCTTCCTATTGCTGGTGTTACCCTTGTTTGCCTACCTTGGTTATTTTGGTGCTTCACTTGTTTTTATCGTATCATCTCTCGAGCCCTTGGATTTAGGTTTTTCATTGGTGGAGGTGGTAGCAGTGGCAATGGTGGTCGTTCTCATCCAAATGTAGCATCCCATGAGCCTAGAAACCTTGAATCTTCCATGGAATCCACTGGAGGGGGAGGAGCAGGAGATGGAAAACATGTTCAATTTGGGGGAGCAGTGGTGGTCGGGGAGGAGCAGGATTATGATAACGATGAAGACAGAGATAAAAAGAATGGAAATGTGAGGATTTTATCATCTAGCAATTCAAGCAATGATTTGTCTATTACTTCACATGAAAGTGAAATGCCACTAACTTCAGCCATGGCATCTTGATATCTCCTTTAAATCTATGTACGACTAGGGAAGCCATTCTTTTCATTTGCTTAAATCTGATACTTAATTTTTGAGTTTAATTGCCTATAGCTAACATAAATGTTATATTACAATGCATACACTAATCTTTCGATATTATTTTAGGTTTTGCCCATCCTTGAAGCCTAATTATATAATTTTTTTTTCCTTTTTGTGTATCAACAGATTTAACACCCTTATTCTTCAAGCTCTTCACCTATTAGACAATGGTTTAATTTTAAAACAAGTGATGCATATATATGTACAAACTTTTTCTTTTCTAATATTCTATCAAATGAAATATGGGCAATTTATGTATCTTTCTTGAGAATTTATGTTCTTTAGAGATCATTGACCCATTTTTCATTCATAGATTTATTAGGTTATGTGTAGATTATTTCATTTAAAGTTCAAATATGTATATTTTTTTTTTCCAGTTTTGTATTGTTTTGTTTTTATTAATAGATAACTAAAAAAGCTCTATTTTCCTTTTTCTTTTTTTTATTTCTTTTAATTAATTATTGTTTGTTTATGCTGATCCTTAAGTTTTAAGAAATTATTAACTAATTCTTTGTTCAAAACCTGTTCATCCTATCCATCTAGTACATTAACTACAATTGCTTAAATAAGATGCAATTTTGTTATACTTGGACAATTTATTCAATGACATATTTATGTCATGACCTAAATGCAAGGTTTGTGTCTAGTGCTAGGACCTTTTTTGATGATAAGCACTAGGATGAGGAAAAGCTTAAAGCTATTATAAATAGTGGCGGATCACACCTCTTGATCTTATGGGGCGAGAATATATTGCTATAAAATAATTAATAAAAATATCAATCAAAATGTTAATATATATATATATATATATATATATATATATATATATATATATATATATATATATATATATATATATATATATATATATATATATATATATATATATATATATATATATATTAGGAAGAGGCAATATCAAATAGAAACACAATAGGCTATACAACAACATAGCCTTCCCTTTTACAATCTCTTATTAAATATTGGTGACAATTATTTGTGATTTGAGATATTCGAAATCCATACCTCCCACTTTTCATACTTTTAAAAGGAATGAGAAAACTAACTATGCCATATTTGATGGCTCAAAATGTTAATATTTAAACATATAATAATTATCTTTTACATACAGATATGTAGGAACATTCTTAATTTAAAAATAGTTTGTCCTATAACAAAATAAAATTATGGTTATTTATACTCCACTATAGAAGCTGAGTATATTGTTGTATTAGACGCTGCAAAAGAAGCTTTTTGGATTCAAAAATTCATAATAGTACTAGAAGCAGGTCCTTTCATTACATGGTTGGTCTCTCTCTACAGTGACAATAATGGAGCTATAGCTCAGGTAAAGAAACCCAAGTCTCACAATAATCCACACACATAGAAAGGCATTATCATATCATTAAAAAAATTATTGGCTATTCAGAAAATAACATCAATTGATAACATAATAGAACCAATGAATAAGGCTATGACTTAATAGCAGTTAGGCTTCCATCTTGAAAAGATGGGTTTTAGACATTGTGGTGATTGGCTCTAGTGCAAGTGGGAGAAAGTTATTGTATGCTTAGATCCTTAAATCTACTACGTGATTGTAAAATATTATCCCTATTTGTGGCAGATTATATATGTTTTTTATATAGTGTTCCATTATATTGAATATATAGTTCTTAAGTAATTTATAATAAGATCCATTCTCAAGAGTTGAGAATATAAATGATAGATCACTCTGATATAAATACTTTAAAATGTTCATTGTCATTGGATTATTAACTAGGCGTCACTCTTTGGCTCCAAAAGGTATGGCAGTCCTAAGGTATGGGTAGGCATAAGGCCACTAAAACCTACAAAATCCAATCAACAAACAATTTGGATCAACAATCATCAATCTTATCTTGGATCTAAATAACCATTCAATATTAATACCCATTGATCCAACATATTAGGTGTATCAATAATGTCATACTATTTCAAATGATCATTGCGGACTAGTAAGGATCAAAGTGTACAATCTCTATTACAAACATGTAATTATAATGTCATCAATATCAATCCTTAACAATTTTTTTTTTGTTTATGAAAATATTATCAGAATATCTATTTTGATACTTTTTTATAACTCTCTATATGATATAATCATCCTCATTTAGCTATCGCTCCTAATAAACAAAGGAAAGTCTAATAATATCTCATGAATGACATCATAACATATAAGACATACTATCAATATCACTATGACAGTTCAATTACTATAGAGCAACTATAGACAAAATTACTATAATTCATTGTGAACTCTTAATTTTGCACACACTAGTATGCGTTTGAACCTTAAAAACACCTAGACTAGATGAATAGACCTCTAAATCCAAAAATTTCCAAAAACCACTAAATTGGAAAAATTAAAAAATGGAGCCCCTAGAAATGAAAACTATACCTTTAAATCACTCTCAAATTATTCGAGACTAAATACAGAACATAATACAATTGGAATCCTGAAAAACAAATGCGAAACAAGCAAGAATGGGTGAAAATAGGCCAAACAGGCAAAAATGGGCCCATTGCCATAGAGAGCTCTGCAGCTGCCACATAGCCCTCTGTGGTTCCACAGAGAGTTGTGCGATACTAATGCAAAGACCTCTATAGTGTCGCAGAGGTGTGGTAACTCTTGTGAATTTCACTGTTTTGTGCCATCTTACATCGAAACTTTAATGTTTTCCTCCTCTAATCTTCTCCCTATATATATAAAGCCTCTTCAAACTTTAAATCATCAACTTTGGGAGCTTGAAAGCCTTTATATTAAGCAAACTATGCTAGTTCTAAAGCTTTACTTTTCTCTTTTTTTTACTTTGTATTTGTTGCTTGCTTTGCAAAGTGAGTTGGGGGTTTCTCCTTGAGTCCTACCTAACAAGTCAAAGGCTTTTTGCCTACTTATTCGAGGCACCAAGGCTCGTGTCCATCGTCCGAGGCAAGCTGTCATGCCATTTAAGGCTAATCGTCGCCCGCTGTCCAAGATAAGTTTCTTTTCCTTTTCTTTATCTTATTTATTATTTTCCTCCTTAAGATTTATGTTTTAAGGCTCCTTGCCTAATTCTTGATTTGCTAAGGTAGTTAATTAGAATTTGACTTAATTAGCTTCACTTAATAATCAATTGGTTAAATCAATCAACTTATGTATCAATCAATTAAAACATGATAAAATAGTTAGGTTAAACTAACCCTTTTGTAAGAAGGAAAAACTATATGGGTTCTAATTCCCATTCAAAGGAATACATAGGCATTCTTGGTTCAAGCATTGAATCCAAGTAAAACTAACCAACTCTCTCCCCTATCACCTTCTTCACTTGCTTTTATTTTGTTTTCTTTTTAATTTGTTATTAGGCTTAGTTGGAGAAATATGTGACTTTTTTAGGACCCATAAGAGCTAGAGGAGGTATCCCTAAGTTTGGGATTTTTATTATAATGTTAACTTTCTTTTGAATTTTCCTTGTGTATTTGCTATATTGTTGAATGGATGAATTCAATGATCATGCATTTGCTAAAGTAAACCAAAAACCTAGTTCTCGGATCCTCTTTGGTTTTAAGGCTAGTGACCTTTTTTTCTTTGGGAGTTTTTCCCTTATATTTCTCAAATAAAAATAAATTATGATAGCGACTCTAAGAAATAATTTTCAAACTATCAAAGATAAGCCCAAGGGCTTCCCTATGAGTTCTTTCCGAAATGAGCTTTTCGATTCCCTTTAGCGGATTGGACTGGTACTCGGGTGAGGCTTCACAGCCGGCGACTCTAGTGGGGACAATTCTTTTAAAAGAAATAAGTATACTGCTAATTGGTTTAAAAGAGTTTGGCCTTTTAATATGATTGTGACTTTGCATGCATTACTTACATATGCTCTTTGTCGTTTAACCTAGTTCTAGCTCTATTCGTTGATAGTGAAATCATCCACCCAGTGATGAATTCATTGATCCTTTAAAAGGTGTAAAGAGCATGGATGTATCTTTAGGCCGATACGAGGCTCCTTGATACATACGTGGTTAGGTATATCACTGCTGTACTGTGACAAGTGCCCAAACCGAGCCACCCTTGCCCTTTCATGTAATGAACGTAGATCATGATCTGAGGTTGTATGTACTATAATTAAAACCTTATATCTTCGTATTCTCATGAAATATTTTCCCCATGCATATCATGCATCCATATTGTATAACAAAATATGCATTCATCTCCAATCTAGGTCAAACCTTAAATAGAAGAAGAGTCAAATGTTCTTACCTCCATTTAAGCACCTCTCCTATAAACACTCACACCTACACCCCATCACCCTACCCAATTACTCTTAAACTGTTACCTTAAACCTTTGACCTAAATACCATTGTCCCTTTACTCTAACCTTTAACCTAAGCACTTTCACCTATAAACCCTGGACACTCTCACCTCCATCCAAATGCCTTCACTCTTAAACTTTAAACACACTCACAATTGTATCCTAATCACTTTTGCCCCCGTAGACCTAAAACCATCACCTTGAACTTTAATCTTAAACACCTCATCTTGGCCTTTATCCTAAACACCATTATCTTAGGTTTTCCATACCAAAACCATTATCTTGATCCTATCCCTTATTCAAAATTAAACACACTATCCTTAAGCCTAACAACCATAGTCTAGTACCTTCAAAACTAGCCTGTTACCCTTAAATCTGACAACTTTGGCCCAACATGCTACCTTAAACCTAATACGTTTGATCTAATATACTACCCTAAGTCCAAAATATTTACCCTATTATACCTTAAGCCCAAAAAATCGTTGGCCCATGACACGATAGGGAAGCCTTTTCCCTTAGGCTCTCCATGTCTGTACCTTTGTCACCTTTTCTGTTCCATACCCATCACTTACCTTTTTGCATTGATTTAGAGGTACTAATTGCCATCTCACTTGACATGGCTTCCCTTACTACACTAATGACTAGACTTTTGAAAAAGCAAAAACTGCATCTCCAAACTATCCTAGCTGCTCAACAAACACAATTTAAGGAACAAAGACAACTTATCATTAAGAAGTTCGGGCTATGATTAACTAAGCCATCCTTAACTTGGCTAACCTAAACCCAACCCTGAACCAAACCAACCTTAGCCTTAGTCTAAACCAAGTTGACTCATATCTAAATCAAGGTGGAGAATTTTTCTCTTATCTAGACACTGGAATGCTTATAGAGAAACTTGAAGCTATGGAGAAAACCATCAAATCGGTAATGCACAGTAATGATCTAATTGATGTGGATAGTTTAACCTTATTCCCTAATGCCAAGCTTCCTTCTAAATTCAAAATGCCTGAACTAGAAAGATTTAATGAAACCACATGCCCCAAGATCCATTTGAAAATATATATGGGGACAATGAAACTTTTAGGACTTAGTAATGAGCTTCTTGCTCAACTGTTCTAACAATTGCTAATCAGTGCTGCTAGTGTGAACCTTAAAACCTCTTCCATCATATAAAATCCTATTCATAAGCTTCTTAATCACCTCAAGCCCTGTCTTTGCCCCCATAATCAAGGAAAGGTGCAATTCAAGTTCTTTCTTTCGAAGAAATTTCGTGGTATTCAAGCAATGGTGATCTAAAGTCCTTCCTTTAAAAAGAGTTTGCGGTATTCAAGAGTCCTTCTTCCAAAAGGAGTGCTCGTGCCATCCCTAAACTAAGATGGAACTTAGATCCAGTGCCAAACTTATTCCCTACATTTCTTATCGCCAAAAGCCAAAGATAAAAGTTCTTTCCTTTTTCTTTTCAATTCCAATTTCAAGATCTAAATCTAAAAAATCTAATTTTGTTAATTAAAATCTGACCTAATTAGCAAATCTCTAAGCCCTTAAAATCAATCAAAACATGATAACAAAGGCAATGACTTAAAAACCTCTCCTTCACAAGAAGGAAGAATTGCGTGGGGTTTGATTCCCATTCAAAGGGATATGCAGGCATGCCATCTCTAAGGCATTAACTCCACTAAAACTAACAACTTCTTCTCTCTATCACCTTCTTCACATAGTTTAAAATTGAAATTGCTTTTGTTAAAAGAAAGTCAAAACTTTAGTTCTCTTACAATTGTTTTATTACTTCATCTTACTTTAGTTGTTTAGATTATATTTGGGGAATGTGTGCTTTTCCTAGAACCCATAAGGGCTAAAGGAAAGATCCCTTAATTTTGATTTTTTGACTTGTAATAATTTTAAGTAGTTTTCCTTTACTTTTCACATTTTGTAATTGTCATTATTTAACAGTTGCTATGCATTGCACGCATAATATTTGTTTCATGCATCATGTTATATATGTCCATGCATACATAAAAACTTTTTTTTACAAAAGATATTTTGTATTTAACCCAAACTAATTTTTTTTTTATTGTTTTAATCAAAACTTAGTCCATGAATCCTTTTTGGTCATTCGAGAACTAGTGTTTTTCCTTGGGATAAATGGTATAATTTTGGAGTCAATCAAATTGGATTTTTCCTTTAATTTTCCCAACTAAAATAAAAAAATTAAACTGGCGACTCCTTTTTCAAAATACAATTTTCTAAACCTATAGCAAGTTCCAATCGTGATGTTTCTTCCAAATGAGCATTTTTAATTCCCTTTAGCGGATCAGGACGGTGCTTGGGCGAGGTTTCACAGCTGGCAACTCCAAAAATCTTTTTCAAAATAAAAGATGAAAGTGGACTACTCTTGGTAAAACAAAAGTTTGGCTTTTTAGTATAAAATAGCTTTTTATGCGTCACTACATTAGACTTTTTGTCCAAAACCCTAGTTTTTTTAGGAACCTAAATCCATAGTCCAAACCCAAAACCCATGGTCCACCTAAACCCATGGTTAAGGCCTAAAACTCATGGTCCACCTAAACCCATGGTCAAGGCCTAAAATCCATGGTCCACCTAAACCTATGTTCAAAACCCAAAACTTATGGTCCACCAAAATCCATGGTCAAAACCAAAAACTCATGACTCATAGTCTAGTACTATCCAAACCCATGTCAAATTCATGGTTCATAGTCTAGTCCTATCCAAACCTATGTCAAACTCATGGTCAAAATAAACCCATCTATGGTACTTTCATCCTTATGCATAATTCTTATCTAAGCTAAACACTAACCTAACTCTATGCTTTACAACTATTATACAAGCTAAACACTGAACTAGCTTCATCCTTCACAATTCTTGCCTAAGCTAAACACAACCCTAGCTTTCATCTTTCATAGTCCTTACCCAAGCTAAGCATTAACCTAGTTTTCGTGTTTCATAATTCTTACCCAAGCCAAACACTAAGCTAGCTTTCATCTTTCATAATTCTTACCCAAGCTAAATATTAATCTGGCTTTATCCTTAACAATCCTTACTGAAGCTAAACACTGACCTAGTTTTATTCTTATCCACAATCCTTACCCAAACTAAATGCTAATATTGTTTTATCTTTTACATTACTATCCAAACTCATGGCCCATCTAAGCCCATGGCCCAGTCCAATCAAACCCATTATCCAACTATCACTAAACTTATAATCCATTTAACATCCAAATCCATAGTACATTCATAACCCAATAGCAAAATCCATGGTCACTCTGTCATTAAGCCCATGGTAAACCATTCATCATAATCCCAATTACTTGAGGCTAAACTCTGACCTACCCTTTCAAACTACTCTTTAGTTCATCAAGGCTAAAATTTGACCTAGCCAACCAAAGCTAAAATCTGACCTAGCCATCCAAAGCTAGATTCTGACCTATCTACTCAAAGTTAAATTCTGACCTAGCTACTCAAAGATAAAATCTAACCTAGCTACTCAAAGTTAAATTATGACCTAGCTATCCAAAGCTAAAATTTGACCTAGCTCCCCCAGTTAAATACCGACCTAGCTAACATCATACACCTCCACCCTCATCTTTACCTACACACTGTCAACCTAACCACAAGACACCATCATCCATTACCACTAAACCCAAGGTCCTTGGTTCATCATACCCTATAATCATTTTTCACAACTAGATACTAACCTAGCTCCTTTTCTCTTTCATAAGGTTGTAAGATGTCTATTGGATTCGACAAAGATGTCATAGATAAGATTCTAGCCAAACTGTTAGAGCAACAAGAAAAGATGTTCAAGAGACAAATGGCTTAAATTCAGGCCTAATTGCAGGTCCAAAGGGAGGCCATACTAAATGATGTCCAAGACATACTAAGTTGGGCTGGCATAAACTAAACCCTAAATCCCACTCTCCAAAATCCATTTAACCTAGACCAAAATTTGACATCAGTTCAAGCCTATGCTTCTACTTCTTCCACCAAGCCAACCTCTAAAACCATACTCCCACTATCACTTTCCTTACCTAATATCCTCTAAATAAACACTCTCTCTCATATAGCACCCTCTAAATAACCACAAATCACCTCATTTCCTATGGATCCTTTCTAAGGGGGGAAACCATACATAATCCTAGGCTTGAGGTCTTCATACTCAAACTAGAAGCCATTGAAAAGTTAGTAAAAATTCTAAGGAAGAGGAAAAGCATGGTTGATACAAGTTCATTAAGCCTCTTCCCCAATGCCCAGTTACCACCAAAGTTCAAGATGTTGAATTTGGATAAATTTGATGGTACTACTTGCCCTAAGATCCATTTAAAGATGTACATTGGGGCAATACATCCCCTTGGTATCAACGACAAGCTCCTTGCTCAACTCTTGTAGCAAACCCTTACTAATGCCACTTTAAAATGGTTTATTAACTTGGATGACACCCAAAAACAGACTTGGGAGGACATTGGCAATGCATTTGTCAAATAGTACCACTATAATATTAAAGTGGACATTACAAGAAGGGATTTTGAAAGCATAAGCAGCTTTTGAATGAGACCTCCTCCGCGTTATTTACAAGGTGGAGAGCCAAAGCTGCTCTAATAGCAAACAGGCCAATCGAGCAAGAACAAGTGGATATCCTCATCAAGAATTTACTTTTGAACTACTGAGTCCCCTTGTTAACATAATACCTGCCCACTTTTAAAGCTTTGTTGCAATTACATCTAAGGTTAAAGATCACTTTCAAAGCAAATTAAACATTGCCACCATTGACTTATACATTGAGAGAGAATAAACCCAACATTTAAGAGTTTGAATTTAGCTAAACTTGACCTGTCTATAATTAGTCAAAGACCTCATTGGCAATGAATGCCTCTTTTACCCATCAACCTTTCAAGCCACCTAGTGAGTCGACAAGGCGAGAAGGATACCAGTTAGAGTCTATGTCATTAAAGTCTGAGTCATCATTTAAGTTAGAGTCATTGAGTTTGACTATCAAAGTCATCTTTTTTTAGACTGTCTATTAGAGCCAATTTTTTTTATAGTTTGTTTGTTAGAGTCATCCTATTGAGTCTGTTGAAGTCATTCTTATTGTAAGATGGCATTATTTAATAAAGCGTGAATTTTTTCAAATTCCTTATGTGTTTCTTTTCATCCAATTTGAATGAAATAATTAATTTTTATGTCAATAAGGAATCACATGTGAATGGTCAAGAATTCATGCAAGACCATAACAAATGATCATAGCCTTCACCAAGATTGCAGTTCCATAGGAAACATTCAGATTCCCTAAGCAGACTTCCATGTCACTTTCTCTCTAAGCTGACATGCCGTTGTCAAAATTTGAGAACACCAAAGCTTCCATCCTTAGTACAAGCTAGGGGCAATCCTCAATCATCTTCACAAGCAAAGTAGAACAGATAGCCTTGCTAACTAGAAAGCGAAGGAAAACCAAAAATCTAACCCGTGATCCAAACAGAATCAGACATTTCCAAACTAGACAGAACAAATAGCCTTGCCAACCCAAAAAAAAAAAAGAAGAAATAAAAGGAAAAAATAAAAAAAAATTCAAAAAAAATAAAAAAAAAAGAAGAAGAAAAAAAGGAAAAAATTAAAAAAAAAACAAAGAGAGAGAGAAACTCATAAGGGCAGCTTAGAGCAAGTAATCAAAGGAATTACTAAGTTGAAAACCCATAAAGGCAGCTTAGCCAAAAGATGGAATCAAAGCAACAATTCAAAATGGAGCCCTGTTTCATTCAAATTGGATTCGCTATCTAGTATGTTAGTCCTATCTCATCCAATGATAGTCATTTTGCTAGTCTTAGCTTTCACAAAGTCATGTTTCCTTACATTTGTACCCCGTTAAGTGTTTTCACAACTTTCACTTAGAGTTTTTAGCCTTTTGTGTCTCATTCTACCATTACCACATCAGTCGGAGTCTAGTCTCACCTCCTAGTCTATGTGTCCAACTTGTTGAATCAACTCATGGGTTTAGGAATTCTACATAGTGTAAGCTATTTGATTTTTTTTTTTAAGTGTGATTCACCTAAAAACATAAAAGAATTAGCTAGAGTGGTGTGAGGAATACTTTGAGTGAATTCATTACTTGAGTTATACATGAGTGACCACCCCCATCTTTGGAGTGCAAACACGTAAGGGAGTGCTTGTGAGGTTCCTAATTCATATTCTATTTTTCTTTATTTTATAACCTTTCTATTGTAGCCATGTCAATTAAAGGTGATTTAATGGTCATAAGGTGTGCTCTTAGCACTCAATTGAAAGAGGAGTGCCATGAGGAGCAAAGGGATAACTTATTTCATACAAGGTGTCATGTTTAAGGCAAGGCTTGTAATGTGATAATTAATAGTGGGAGTTTCACCAATGTAGTGAGCACACTTTTGATTAGTAGGTTGGGGCTACCTACTATACCCCACATATGTCCATACAAGCTTCAATGGCCTAATGATTGTGGTGAGGTAAAGGTGACTAGACAAGCCATGATTTCATTTTCAATTGGAAAATATCATGATGAGGTGTTGTGTGATGTAGTGCCTATGTATGTTGGAGAAATGTTACTTGGGTGACCATGGCAATTTAACAGAAGGGCTATATATGATGGGTACCTTAATAGGTATTCATTTACCAAGGATAGAAGAAAGACAATACTAACACCACTTTCATCAAAAGAAGTGTATGAAGACCAATGTAAAATGGAAAGGATGAGAGTAGAGGCCGAAAAGAGAGAAAACAAGAGTGAGAAGAGTGTTTTAGAGAGTGAAAATAAGAAGAGTGAAAAGCATGAGGGAAAAGAAAAGGAGGACAAATTTGGCCTAGAGAGAAAACTATGAGTTTGATAGCTAAGTCAAGTGAGGTTAGGCATGCTTTGTATTCCAAAAAGCCTATATTTGTACTCTTATACAAAGGGGCTTGTCTTACTACTAATGAGTTTTACACATCTTTGCCTAGTGTGTTTGTTGAACTTTTACAAGAATTTGAAGACATATTTCCTAAGGAGATGCCAAGTGGTTTACCTTTAATTAGAGGCATAAAGCACCAAATGGACTTCATCCCTAGGGTTGCCATACCTAATAGGCAAGCATATAGGATGAATCCAAGTGAGGTAAAGGAAATCTAAAGGCAAGTGGAGGAGCTACTATCCAAAGGATATGTGAGGGAAAGTCTAAGTCCTTGTTCAGTTTCTATCATTCTCATGCTGAATGGAACATGGTGGATGTGTGTAGACTATAGAGCCATCAATAAAATCACTATGATGCTTTAGATTCGAGGACGAATCCTTTTGAGCAGAGGGGAAATGTTATGGAATAGCTTACACATCAAGTTCTAAGGGTTCAAGTTTAAAAGGCTTCTAGTCCAATTAGCATGCCTCAAGGACCCATAACAAGGTCTGGGTCCATGAAGCTTCAACAAGCCATAATCCATCATCTACAAGGCTTGGTGAATTCAGTTACTAGAGGTTTACAAGGCCACCAAAGTTTTGGAATAAGTTCATATCAAGTCCAATATAATTTAAGTCAAGTCAATATTACTAATAGACTTAGTTAGGTATGTTTAATGGGTTTCCTAATGGGCTGGCTGAATTTCACTTAGAGTCCATTAGTTTTATTTTGTTTATTATGTATTTGGGTTGTCCATGTTAGTTATTAAGCCAAAATTCAGTTTGTTAAGTTTTAAGCTAAGTTTAAGTTATCTTTAATACACACCATTAAAGGTAATGATTACCTTTAATTGTTAGATATTGATTATCCTATGTGAACCCTCAATTTTACACTCTCAGTATCCAACCATAGCCTTAGCATTTGCTAAATTTAACACATTATGCAGAGTTATCACGGTGGTCCCGCTAACTAGTTAGCGGGCGGGGGTTGCCCCCAAAGGAAAATTTTTTAGCCTTCAATTACTTTGCTACTAGACATCCAAAATTCTCAAACTTCATACTAACAATCAATATCTAAAAAAAAAAAAAAAAAAAGAAAGAGTGCCACCTTAGCAACTAGTGGTGCGGTCACCTTCTTAGGCGGCACGCCGCCTAGACCACTGGTGGCACCGCCCAGAGGCCCGTTGGCGCTGCCCAGGCCTCCGGTGGCACCACCCAGACTGTCCGCCTGCATTCCCCAAAATACTCTCAATATGATTTTTCAGCTTTTTTCTAACTCTAACTTTTGGTCTTTTCACTTTTCTACTTTCCAAGCTACCCTCACTTACTTTTCCTATAAATATCTCCTCATTTCCTCCATTTCAACATATCTCTTGAATTAGTATTGATGGTTATCTACTAATTCCTCTCTTCTTCTCCCTCCAACCACTCTCTAATTAATTAATTAATCTTTTTAATTAATTAATTATCTCACCCTAACCAAGTTAATTAATTTTATTAATTAACTAAAACTCTTTTTTTAAAATTAAAATTAATTAATTAATTAATCTTTTTAATTAATTAATTAATTAATCACTTTTTTCCAAAATTAAATTAATCATTTTTCTTAATCCACCTTTCATCCAAATTAATTAATTAGTCCTTTTAATTAATTAATCACTTTTATCCAAAATCAAATTAATCCTTTTTCTTAATCCACTTTTCATCCAAATTAATTAATTAATCCTTTTAATTAATTAATCACTTTTTTCTAAAATCAAATTAATCCTTTTTCTTAATCCACTTTTCATCCAAATTAATTAATTAATCTTTTTAATTAATTAATCCTTCTATCCTTTTCATCATATTAATTAGTTAATTAATCTTTTTAATTAATTAATTAATCTCCCAATCAATCCAATGACCCGGTCTCGATAAAACGGAACTTCGGTCCGGTAAAAGTCTCCACCCACCAAAAGTCAAGATATCAGCCTTTTCCTCTCAAACCCAAATCAAATCAATCAATCTAATCAACTTTTAAACTCCTCCACTTAATCGTGGAATGAACTACGTGGGTTTTAATCCCCATTGATTCAAACAACAAAGCATACAAAGGCAAGGATCCAATTCAACTTCCCAATGGTCCCATTACAAGAGCAAGAATGAAGAAATTCAAGGAAACACTAAATGGGATGATTCAAGGCTTGTGGAATGATCTTGCCACAATTCAAGAATGTAAGAATGAATCATTCATCAAAATGGGGATTCAAGACTCAAATCAAAGTTTGGTGACAATGATTCAAGTGGATGAAGGCCAAAACATGGGCATGTACTTAGGCCTTTAGTTTGTTTTTGATGTTTTTGGGCCTTATCAATATGATATAAGGCCAAGTTCAAATAAATTAAGTGTGCTTATGTAATTAGTGAGTTTTGGGCTTATTTATGTTAAGTATAAAGCCCAAAACGAGTTTAGATTTATTTGTTGTTTAGGAATCAATTCCTAACTAGGAAACTTCAATCCTTGTTTAGGAAGATTCCCTAGTCTATGTTTTATTCCAATTTAGGATGAACTTATAATTATTAGTTGTCTAGGAATCAATTTCTAACTAGGAAACTTTAATTCTTATTTAAGAAAGATTCCCTGGTCTATGTTTTATTCCAATTTAGGGTTGAACCTATAATTATTAGTTGTCTAGGAATCAATTTCTAGCTAGAAAATTTTAATTCATGTTTAGAAAAGATTCCTTAGTCTATGTTTTATTCCCATTTAGGGTTGAGCCTCTATATAAACTCAACCATTCATGTAAAAGGGGGTTAGATTTTGATAAATAAAAAATTCAGTTTTTCTTAAGAGTGTTATCTCTTGTTTTTGATTCTTGCTTGAATCAAGTTCATACAATCAAAGCTAATTACTTTGTGCGTATTTATTCCAAGGTTCTCTTTCACAAGTTGATATTGTGTTGCGGAGATCATCATCCAAAGGTGATCATATTCCAAGGTGCTCTATCACGAGTTGGAATTGGGTCACGGACTTGGGAAAAATCTGATTTAGCTTTCTAAGGAGTTGCTTCCAAGCGTAAAGATATTGGGTCTCAAGTTTAATATATGTGGGGTTCGTATAAGTTTGGTATCAGAGCCAGATTCTAAATTAGGTTATGTCTTTCCGTTTCATTTGTATTTTCCATTTTTTCCATTTCTTTTTTTTTTCTGTCTATTTTCCTTTTCGTTAAATTACTTTGTTTTCACTTTGTTAATTTTATTTGCTATTGTTTCAGGTCAAAAATTAAAAAAAAAATCCTAAAATCATCTACCTTTATTAGTGTCTTGTTATCATCTTCTTTAGTTTGTCTCTTTGTTTCCTACCTTTTCATATTATCTTTGTCCCATTTCTATTCTTTGTGTTTCATCAAAAATCAAATGTTGGAAGGTTATACCTATTGCAATCATTCAAATTCAAAAGTTAAGAAGGAAGGAATCAGCTCCTAAATTGTCAACTTTAATTTGGTTTGGATTTTTGTACTTGATCTTCAATTTATCTTTTTAATCTTCAGTATTTGTCCTTAAAATTACTTGCTGCAATTGAATTTAAAAAAAAAAAAAGAAGAAGAAGAAGAGTAAAGAAAATCAGAATTTAAAAAAAAAGCAAAAAAAAAAAAAAAAAAAGAAGGAAAATTCGTCCAAAAAGAAAGAAGAAGCAAAAAAGTGTTGAAATCTTACTTTTTGGAGTATTTATAGAAGTTATTTAGTTCCTAGGGTGAAGAAGACAAGGAAAGAAGCTGATTTTTCAAGAATATACAAGGAGAATCAAAGATTTCAGCATTGTATAAGGAGTTTGACTAAAGTCTAAGCATCCTTCCAAAACAAGCCAAGATTGTTTTCCTACTCCTTTCCAAATTTTGGTTTGACTTTTCTAATCCTTTTTTTCATTCTGATTTCTTATTTCCTTATTTTTTTTGGTTTCTCTTTTCGTATTTAATTATTTTCAATCTTTATTCATGTCTCATTAGGTTTCCTAATCCCATCAGGATTTCTATATTGTTTTCCTAGTTCTATTAGGATTTCTAGTTCTTGTTTCATTGAGTCTTTAAACTTTGGATTTTATTCACATTGTAGTTTAGTAAAAATCATATTAATTTGATTTTTGCAACTAATCTTAGCAAGAGATTGAGTGGAAAAAGGCTAAGTGTGAGCACATTTAGAGAAAAGCCATTGATTGTGTGTAAAACTAAACACGAGTGAACTGGAGTGTCAAAACTACTTGAGTGAAACACGTGAGCGAGTGAAGTGAGAAAACTATTCTCTACTTTACTAACTTTGTTTTGCAGCTTCAAGATGAGTGGAACCCAAGGGAATCCACATAGGGAATTAGATAAATTCCAGGCCTTGCATGACTTACTCCAAGCTATGGGGAGAAGGACAAATGATAGATTGGATCAAATGGAGTGAAGAAGCAATGGAAGGATCGAAAGATTAGAAGTTTCAGTTACAAGGGGACAGCCACCCAATGCTCCTAGGCAAGCTAGGCGAATCCAAAGAAGAGTTTGGAATGAAGATGAGGATGAAATCGAGTCCCTTGGTGATAATGAGGAGGAAGAAGAAGTAAGGCCAAGAGCTAGACAAGATAACAGCAATGGTGGAATAAAACTGAAAATTCTAACATTTCATGGAAGAATAGACCCCGAAGCATACTTGGATTGGGAAAAGAAGATTGAGTTGGTGTTTGATTGTCATAACTACACCGAATCCAAGAAGTTGAAGCTTGCTGTGGCTGTATTTGATGGATATGCCATTACTTGGTGGGATGATACCAAGCAAAAGAGGAGAAGAAATAGAGAAAGACCTATAGAAGAATGGAGGGACTTAAAGGCAATCATGAGAAGGAGATTTATACCAAGCCACTACTATAGGGAGCTGTACAATCGTCTTCAAAACCTATCTCAAGGGTCCAAAAATGTTGAGGAATACTACAAAGAGATGGAGGTAGCCATGATTCGAGCAAATGTGGAAGAAGATAATGAGGCTACAATGGCAAGGTTCCTCAATGGGTTGAATAAGGAGATTGCAAATGTGGTTGAGCTATAACCATATATGGAGCTTGAAGATTTGCTTCATCTTGCTTTGAAGGTTGAGAAACAGTTGAAGAAGAGGAGTACCAATTGGCTATCTACCTCTTACAATGCAACATTCAAATCAAATTGGAGAAAAGATGACAAGGCTTTTTCATCCAAGCCTAGAGCCAATTCCAAGGAAGCTCCAAAGACACCCATCCCAAGCAAGGACAAAGGTAAAGCTACACCTTCTAGTTCTAGAAATATTATATGCTTTAAATGTTAAGGTGTAGGTCACTACAAGAAGGATTGTCCAAATAAAAGAACAATGATCATGGTTGATGGGGAGTACTATTCAGTTAGTGAAGAAGAAGTTGAAGAAGAAAGAACACCACCTCTTAAAGATGCAAGTGATGAAGAGGACAACAACCAACTAGAAATAGCCGAATGTGGGAGGTCTCTTGTCACAAGGAGATCGTTGAAAATCCAAATCCAACGTGATGATAATGTGCAACAAAGGGAAAATCTGTTTCAAACAAGATGTCTTGTAAAAGATAGAGTTTGTGATGTAATTATAGATGGGGGTAGTGTAACCAATGTAGCAAGCACCACTTTAGTTGAGAAACTAGGGTTACCTACTACTAAGCATCCTCACCCTTATAAACTAAAATGGCTTAATGATTGTGGGGAAATTAAGGTGACAAGGCAAGTTCTAGTAGCTTTCAAGATAGGCAGGTATAATGATGAGATTTTATTTGATGTAGTGCCTATGCAAGCAGGTCATCTATTGTTAAGACGCCCTTGGCAATTTGATAGAAGGGTGATGCATAATGGCTACACCAATCACTACACTTTTGAGAAAGATGGAAGAAAGATAACTCTTGCACCACTTTCACCTAGAGAAATTTATGAGAATGAGCTAAAAAGAATTCAAAAGGAGAGAGAAGACAAGAGTGAGAAAAAGAGTGTAAATGATGTACCAAAAGAAAGAGAGAGTGCAAAAGAAAAAAGTGGCAAAAATCTTAAGAAAGGAAAGAAAGTGAGGTTGAGTGAGAAAAATGAGGGAAAAGAAATTGTTGAAAGTAAAAAGAAACATGTGAACTTTTATGCAAAGGGAAGTGATGTTAGGGAAGCTTGGTTTTCAAAGAAAAGTATACTTGTACTCATGTACAAGGAGCTTTATTTTAACACTAATGACCTTAATGTTTCTTTGCCTAGTGTTTTTGTTTCTCTTTTACAGGAATTTGATGATGTCTTTCCTGAAGAGATACCCAATGGATTGCCACCCATTAGGGGTATTGAGCACCAAATCGATGTTATTCCTGGTGCATCGATTCCAAATAGACCAGCCTATAGAAGTAACCCCGAGGAAACAAAGGAGCTTCAAAGGCAAGTTATGGAGTTGTTAGCTAAAGGACATGTTAGAGAAAGTATGAGTCCATGTGCTGTGCCTATTTTGCTAGTACCTAAGAAAGATGGTTCTTGGAGTATGTGTGTTGATTGTCATGCAATTCATAACATTATGGTAAAGTATCGCCATCCTATTCCTAGGTTAGATGATATGCTTGATGAGTTGCATGGTTCTACTATCTTTAGTAAAATTGATTTGAAAAGTGGATATCACCAAATTAGAATGAAGGAAGGTGATGAATGGAAAACTGCCTTTAAAACAAAATATGGTTTGTATGAATGGTTAGTTATGCCTTTTGGCTTGACTAATGCACCTAGTACTTTCATGAGACTTATGAACCATGTTTTGAGAAATTTTATTCATAAGTTTGTTGTTGTATATTTTGATGATATTCTTGTCTATTCTAAAAGCATAGATAAACACTTAGAACATTTAAGGTATGTGCTTGATGTGTTGAGAAATGAAAAGTTGTTTGCTAACCTTAAAAAGTGTTCTTTTTGTTTAGATAGGATTGTGTTTTTAGGATTTGTGGTTAGTGCTCAAGGTGTTGAAGTTGATGAAGAAAAGGTAAGTGCTATCAAAAATTAGCCTATTCCAACATCAGTAAGTGAGGTAAGAAGTTTTCATGGTTTGGCTAGTTTTTACAGACGTTTTGTAAAAGATTTTAGCACCGTAGCTGCACCTCTAACAGAGGTAATTAAAAAGAATTGTGTTTTTAAGTGGGGAAAAGAACAAGAAGATGCATTTAATTCATTGAAAGATAAGCTATGTAAGGCACCCATTCTTGCTTTGCCTAACTTTAATGATATTTTTGAGATTGAGTGTGATGCATCAGGTGTAGGTATTGGGGCTGTCCTTATGCAAGGAAAAAGGCCAATTGCCTATTTTAGTGAAAAGCTACATGGTGCCTCATTGAAATATCCCACTTATGACAAGGAGCTCTATGCTTTGGTTAGAGCTTTGGAGACTTGGCAACACTACCTTTGGCCTAAGCAGTTTGTAATTCACACCGACCATCAATCCTTGAAATTCCTAAAGGGGCAAGGTAAGTTGAACAAGAGGCATCCCAAATGGGTTGAGTTCATTGAGACCTTTCCATATGTGATCAAATACAAGCAAGGTAAGGAGAACATTGTGGCTGATGCACTGTCAAGAATGTATGCTTTACTTAATGCCTTGGATGCAAGAATGCTTGGGTTTGAAAATATTAAATCTCTGTATGTTGATGATTCTGATTTTTCTAGCATTTTCAAAGCAAGTGAGAAAGTTGCATTTGGTAAATTCTATAGAATGGATGGGTTTTTGTTTAAAGAAAATAGACTTTGCATACCTATTTGTTCTATGAGAGAACTGCTTGTTAAGGAGGCACATGGGGGAGGGTTAATGGGATATTTTGGCATCACTAAAACTTTAGATACTTTACATGAACACTTCTATTGGCCTAAAATGAAAAGGGATGTACATAGAATTTGCGATAGATGTGTTGTGTGCAAGCAAGCTAAATCTAAAGTTTTGAATCAAGGTTTGTACACTCCTTTACCTGTTTCTAATAGCCCTTGGACTGATATTTCCATGGATTTTATTTTAGGGTTGCCCAGATCAAAAAAAGGGAAAGATTCTATCTTTATGGTGGTTGATAGGTTTTCCAAAATGTCACATTTCATTCCTTGTAATAAAACTGATGATGCCACCAACATTGCTAATTTATTCTTTAGGGAAGTGGTATGTTTGCATGGCATTCCTAAAACTATTGTTAGTGATAGGGATGTTAAGTTTCTAAGTCATTTTTGGAAAGTTTTGTGGAGTAAAATTGAAACCAAATTGTTGTTTTCTACTACTTGTCATCCACAAACTGATGGTCAAACTGAAGTTGTTAATAGGACTTTAGGAACTTTGTTGCGTGCTATTGTCCAAAAGAACTTAAAGAATTAGGAAGAATGCATTCCATTTGTTGAGTTTGCTTATAATAGAGTTGTGTATTCTACTACCGGTTTCTCACCTTTTGAAATTGTTTATGGTTTTAATCATACTACATGAGGAGGTGCACAAGAATATTGAGAAGGAAAATCAATAAATAGCAAGCCAAGTGAATAAGGGAAGGGGGCGTGTTGTATTCGAACCAGGTGATTGGGTTTGGGTGCATATGAGAAAAGAAAGATTTCTAACTCAAAGGAAGACAAAGCTTCATCTAAGGGGAGATGGACCTTTTCAAGTAGTTGAAAAGATCAATGACAATGCATACAAGCTGGATCTACTTGGTGAGTATAATGTGAGTGCTACCTTTAATGTTAGTGATCTTTCTCCTTTTGATGTAGGTGTTGGAGATTCGTGGATGAATCATCTTGACAAGGGAGGGAATGATGCAAACAACAAAGCATACAAAGGCAAGGATCCAATTCAACTTCCCAATGGTCCCATTACAAGAGCAAGAATGAAGAAATTCAAGGAAACACTAAATGGGATGATTCAAGGCTTGTGGAATGATCTTGCCACAATTCAAGAATGCAAGAATGAATCATTCATCAAAATAGGGATTCAAGACTCAAATCAAAGTTTAGTGACAATGATTCAAGTGGATGAAGGCCAAAACATGGGCATGTACTTAGGCCTTTAGTTTGTTTTTGATGTTTTTGGGCCTTATCAATATGATATAAGGCCAAGTTCAAATAAATTAAGTGTGCTTATGTAATTAGTGAGTTTTGGGCTTATTTATGTTAAGTATAAAGCCCAAAACGAGTTTAGATTTATTTGTTGTTTAGAAATCAATTCCTAACTTGGAAACTTTAATCCTTGTTTAGGAAGATTCCCTAGTCTATGTTTTATTCCAATTTAGGATGAACTTATAATTATTAGTTGTCTAGGAATCAATTTCTAACTAGGAAACTTTAATTCTTATTTAAGAAAGATTCCCTAGTCTATGTTTTATTCCAATTTAGGGTTGAACCTATAATTATTAGTTGTCTAGGAATCAATTTCTAGCTAGAAAATTTTAATTCTTATTTAGGAAAGATTCCTTAGTCTATGTTTTATTCCCATTTAGGGTTGAGCCTCTATATAAACTCAACCATTCATGTAAAAGGGGGTTAGATTTTGATAAATAAAAAATTCAGTTTTTCTTAAGAGTGTTATCTCTTGTTTTTGATTCTTGCTTGAATCAAGTTCATACAATCAAAGCTAATTACTTTGTGCGTATTTATTCCAAGGTTCTCTTTCACAAGTTGATATTGTGTTGTGGAGATCATCATCCAAAGGTGATCATATTCCAAGGTGCTCTATCACGAGTTGGAATTGGGTCACGGACTTAGGAAAAATCTGATTTAGCTTTCCAAGGAATTGCTTCCAAGCGTAAAGATATTGGGTCTCAAGTTTAATATACTTGGGGTTCGTATCACCCATTTAATGGGGTACATAGGCACATTTGGAATCTAAATCCAAACCTCAAATCTAAATCTCTATCAATCTCTTTTCCCTTTTTTTTTTAATTAATTTGTGAATGTTTCATTTTCACCATGCATTCATGTTTTGCCATATTCATGCATTTTCTTTAATATCATCTTATAATGTCATTCATGAAATTCAATTTTCAAGTCAAATTAAATTTAAGAGCTAAATTTAGATTATTTAAAATTAAAAACCTAGTCCTTAAACTCAATCTGCTTCAAAGGCTAGTGATTTTTATCCTTGGGCAAATTAATTAAAAAATTAATAAATTAGAGTCAAATTAGGTTTTTCCTTAGTTTTCCCAATTAAATAAAATTAAGGTAGCAACTCTCAAAATCATTTTCAAAATCAACCAAATCCGAACTCGAGGGTTCCATCGTGAGTCTAAACCCGAATGAGCATTTTGATTCCCTTTAGCGGACCAGACTGATGCTCAGGCGAGGCATCACATCCTAAAGCTCAAATATCAGTTGTTAAGTTTAAATTGTCTTCAATACACAACATTGAAGGTAATGATTACCTTTAATTGATTGGGTATGGATTAATGGTCTTTAATTGTTGTCTTTTGGCTTTTCCTATTCTTGGAGGGATGTTCCAATATTAAAATGGGTAGATTTTGTAATGGAAAAACATATTAGATTTGTTATTGATAAACTAAAAATGTAACAACCCACATCTACCTTAAGAGTTTTCATGATAAATTGCTTGAATTTAGAGTTATTGTGACAAATATATGATTTTATGAAAATTCATGTGTGAGGTGATTTATGAGTATATGGCATATTAAATTAATTTTAATATGCCTAATATGAATTATTATAGTGAAATAAATGATTTATATGAAATGCATTAGCATAAAATAATTTATTGTGCATGAAATGAATTTTCATGTAAAAAGATAATTTTTAAGCATAAAATAATTTTATGCATATTTTTAAAATAATTTTTAAATAAATATTTTAGGGAAAATTTTAATGAAAATAATAAGAAAAATTTTTTATTTTAATTTCCTATAATCAGCCCCAAAATTAATTAAAAAGCCCAAATATCCAAAAGCTCACTACACTAAAACCCTCCTAACCTAGCTTATTAAGGGTAGTATTGGAAATTACCCAAAATCCTACATATAAATTCAAGAAATTTGGCTAGCCCTAGTATTCCAGTAGCCACACTATGTTATTTTAGTATTCTCACAGAAAAATTCTCTTCAAATAATTCTCTTTATTGAAATTCTCAAAACACAATCACGAAATTCTCTTCAAATAATTCTCTTTACTGAAATTCTCAAAACACCTTCAACTTCGTGATTTCTTGACCGTAAATGTAAGTTTATCGCTCTTTTCAATTTGTTATTTGATTTATATGAAACTAACCATGGAAAAATCATTTGAAACTGAGTATTTACTAATTTTTATTTATTAAATTTGGCCTAGGTGATTTCTTGTGAGAGAAATCGATTTTCCTACTGAAACACCAACCTCTTTACGCGATTTCTCTAAAGGTGAATCCTATAACTCAAAATTGAAATTTTTATGCATAAATATTACCAGGGGGTGATTTTTACATGCTTCTATTCTAAACTAATTTTTGATGTGTTTAGATGAAAAATATTAAATTAAATCATATTTCTGCATATTACTGTAATGACCGAAAAGTTTTGGAAAACAAGGAAATTCAAGGTTTTGTGCTAGAACTTAAAAGTTGGAAAATTCTATGATTATATATACATATGGCTGTCAATTTATTCATGAAGCAATCCTAAACTGATATTTGTCTTGTTTGGATGAAAAATAATGATTTAAATAATGTGTTTACATATTAATGTAATGATCGGAAAACACCAGAAAGCTAAAAAACTCATGATTCTCACTCTAAACCCTAAACTTGGAATTTTCATGCATGATAATTGTCCATGGCTGCCACTTGATGAGTATTAGTGTTCTAAACTAATTATTGTTGTGATTGAATGGAAAATAATAGTTTGAATCACATGTTTCCATATTACTGTAATGACTGAAAAGTATCAGAAACAAGAAAACTCATGGTTTTTCATCATAAAACCTAAAGTTGGAAATTTTCATGAACTCATGGTTTTTCATCCTAAAACCTAAAGTTGGAAATTTTCATGCATATGGATATATATATATATATATATATATATATATATATATATATATATATATATATATATATATATATATATATATATATATATATATATATATATATATATATATATATATATATATATATATATATATATATATATATATATATATATATATATATATATATATATATATATATATATATATATATATATATATATATATATGTGCCAATTCCTATATCTTTATGTTCTAAAATGATTTTTATTTTGATTACATGAAAAATCTTGGTTCACCCCATGTTTCTATATATTACTGTAATAGACGAAAAGTGTAAGAAGTAAGAAAATTCAGTTTTCTCTTTTAAGAGGCATTCGACCTGCATTGAAATTCTTATCCTAATGTCTATAATTTTTGTGTGACGTATTTTAATAGTTATTGACATGTATGAATGAATGATAAATAGTTAAATTGCATGTTGGTTGAAGGAATGGCTTTAGATAAGGCTAGAGGCAATTTGGTATACTTAAGGTATCTTAACCTTAGGTTGTGATTAATATGTGAATGTGATTGGATAACATGGATGTAGATTGTATGATGACATGATAATGAATTAATGATCTTGAATTGATGAAGAGATTGATTGAATGAATTGGTCATAAGAGATAAGTATGATACTTGAAAGGTTATTTATTAAGTTGACATATATGGAAGTGTTAAGTGTACTAAGATGATTGTTAAAGTGAATTGATATTAAGATAAGGATATTGTGTTGACCTTAAAAAGGTATTGACATGAGTTATAATTTTTTTTTAATGTGAGCCTATAAAGGCTAAGTGTACAAGACTTTTAAAGTTAACATGTTATGTGCAAGTGATGAGTGCACTTTTATGTGCAACTCTAAGTGTATGTGAATGTTATATATGTATGGGGTAGTTATGGGATAGGATAGCATCATGATTAAATAAATACTAAGTATTGAATTAAATATTATATCAGATCTTGAGGAGTCTTAGAGGTTCAAAAAGGGCCAGTGTACTAGGAGCGAATGAACCACAAGGTGAGTAAGAATTATATTTCAAGTAATAAGTGCAAGCTATCATGTTTTGCTAACCTTTGATATCTTGAAACCCAAGTTTTTTTCTATTTTAATAATTTCTTTGTAAGCTTGGGTTTCCAAAGGATAATTGGTCCAAAACTATTTTTTATTATCCAATGATAATACCTTTGTGATTATTGCCTAACTTATATTTTTTTTGGAACTACAAAATTGTTCATCTTTTGTTAAATAAGATAAACTTCTATTGCTATTATGTTACATGTGATTGTATCCTTCAATACTATTATTACCTTTATATATTATAAATTATGTTATAAGTTATGTGTGAATATGGCAGCAGCCTTCACTATACATGTTATGAGTTATGTATGGACAAGGCAATAGCCTTCACTCTATATTATGCTATGAGTGGACAAGGCAGTAGCCTTCACTTTATATTATGTTATGAGTGGACAAGGCAGTAGCTTTCACTCTATATTATGTTACAAGTGGACAAGGCGGCAGCCTTCACTTTATATTATGTCACGAGCGAACAAGGCAGCAGCCTCCACTCTATATGTTATGAGTTATAAGTTGTGTTAACCTAAGTTATTTCAAAACTTAGTCAATCTCTATTTTGATCTTGTCAATCAAATTGAAAGCTATTTAATGTTTGTTCAAGTATTTGTTTTGCAGAATATATCATATTTAATGATTAAAATTAAAAGGAAATCAAAATCTTCCAAATTATATTAGATGGCTTCTGAGTCGAAACCAAGATCATTAAATCATGACCACGACCATGAAATCACAACTGCGACTATGTAATCGTGACCAAGAAACTTAAGAAGCCAATTTGATTAATTTTTACTCAAAACAAATCGCGACCTCAGTCGCAACCGTGACTAAGGGCGCGATCCTAGATTCATGATCGCGAAATTCATATTGAGATCCAAGCTTGCAACGAATAGTTGAAAAACCAATGAGAAGATGCCACATGTTATCTAGCCATTGTGGATTATAAAGATCACAGCAGCTAAATGGTAGTCGCGACAGTGAAAATGGAGTCGCGATAATGAAAAGGGCTTAGCGATTTTGACCCAGCTTTAATAGTGCATCTAATGCAAGATATTGTGGCTATTATGAGGATCCTTCTTGGTATCTCTTTATAACAGGAATTTGGAGGGAAGAAGTTATAAAGACCCCCTCCAAAGACCCTCATAATGATCCAACAACTTTCATTTAAGCCAAACTCTTGTAATTTTATTTCTCAAAGCCTTTCCCTCTTAATTGTTATCATTTGGTTGTTGTAAGAGCATTGATAGCTTAAAGGGTTGAGTGTTAGCCTTGAAAACACATATTGTTGGATTAAGAGTGAGCCATTAGAAAACTCTTATATAGGTTTAAGTGTGAGCCTAAGGGAAACACTTGTAAGGGTTGTGTGTGAGTCATTGAAAACACATTGTAAGTTTAGAGTGAGCTTGAAACTCCTTGTAAGCATCATCTAATAGTAGAATACCCAATTGAGATTAGGGAGTGGATGTAGGGTTTGTTAATACCCGAACCACTATAAAATTAATTGTGTTCATTCTCTTTCCCTATCTTTTCTATCCATTTTTTAATTTCCCACCAATTCAACCCCCTTTCTTAGTGCATAAGGGTAAATAAGTGGTATCAGAGCATTGGTCTCACTTTTCTAGCTTACTTGTATGAGAAAAGATCAAAATGGCCAATAAAGGGATGCATCACCTTAAGCCACACTTCGATGGTAGCCATTATGTGCATTGGAAATATAGAATGGAGGTATATCTTGATAGTGATGTCATTGATGTATGGGATTGCATAATCAAAGAATGAAAACCTCTATCAAGAAAAGTTGATGATGTTGAAGAATTAATTCTTAGAGAAGAATGGGTGGATGCACAAAGAAGAGCTAATGGGAAAAATAAGAGAGCCATGACAATTCTTCTTAGTTCACTCTCAAGAGAAGAATGTGGCAGTGTTCAACATTGTTCAAGTGCGTTTAGCATTTAGAAATCTTTAGAAAACTACCATGAAGGAACTAAGCAAGTCAAGGAGAAAAAGATTCAGTTGTACACAACTGAATATGAGCTCATCAAGATGAAACCCAATGAAAGCGTCACCGACATGACAAATAGGTTTTTAACCCTTGTCACCAACATGAAGAAATTGGACAAAGTATACACCTTGAATGACATAAACTACAAGATTCTCAAGACTCTCCCTAAGAAAGATTATAGAGCTAGAATTGCTGGCATTGAAGAAGCTAATGAGGATTCTAGAAAGGTTCCTACCGATGTCCTCATTGGAAAACTCCTTATCGAAGAAATGTCTCTATTAATAAAGAAGGAAGAGAATCAAGAGAAGGAGAAAAAGAAATCCTTAGCTCTCAAATCCTCCCTCAAAAACAAAAAGGAATGTGAGAGCTCAAGTGAATCAAAGGAAAGTAAAGATGATGATGATGAAGAACTTGCTATGCTCTCAAAAAGGGTTAAAGACATCATCAAGAGAAGAAAGAAAGAGAAGAGGCCTTTTAAGAGATCATCATCAAATTACAACTCAAACTCAAGCAAAGAAAAGAAGAATGACATTACTTGCTAAGAATGTGGCAAGCAAGGTCATATAAAAACAGAATGTCCCAACATCAAGAAGAAAAAGAAATGGGATAAGGAGAAGAAGAAGAAGGGTTTCAAAGCAACATGGGATGATGAATCCTCAAGTGATGAAGAGGAAGAGGATGTTGCAAACTTATATTTCATGGCCTTAAAGGACTCATCAAATGAGGTAAGCTCTAACTCTCAATCTTGTGATGATATTGATGATGAAATGCATGATGAGGATGAGCTAATTAAAGCTATGAATTTAAAATTCAAAAAGTATAAATCAAAAATGAAATTTTTTAAGGAAAAGCATTCTAAGTTGGAGGAGAATTTTAAATAATTAGAAAAACTTATTTTAAGCTTGAAAACCTCTAATGTTATCTTAAAAAGCTCATTAGAGGAAATCACTTCTAAAACTCCTCTTTTAATTCTTTATATAAAGAAAATAATGCTTTGAAAATTGAGGTTGAAGAATTAAGAAACTCAATCTCAAAATTTCACAAAGGAAAAGAAGCCTTGGATACTCTTATTGTATCACAAAGGCCACCCCTTGTGAGATATGGTTTTGGCTTTGATAACTCATCTTTATCCTCATCCTCTCCTATTATGTTCATAAAGGCTACAACTCCTTAAACCTCTACCATTGAGGTAATTCACAAGGAAGTGAAAACACACACTAAACCTCCAAGTCCTAAAGGACTCAAAAGGTTACATTAGACTCAAGAGCTAAGTCTCAAAGAGTTAACCATGCATTTATGTATCAAAAAAGGCATGCTCAATCACAACATAATACTTGTCCTTCTATACATTCATGTCATAATGTTGTGAAAGACCAAAATTTTTTGACAAAATGGCTAAGAAAACCTTTAAGTCAAAACTTAAATGCCATTATTATATGAAAGATGGTCATATAAATGTATTTTGTTATATAAGAAAGGCTCAACTCAAGCTTGCGGACCCTTCTAAGGCTAACCCCCAAGGACCCAAGTATATTTGGGTACCTAAGACAAGATGTTTAATCCTTTTTTGTAGGTGTGTCTCAAATCCACTACCAAGGAGAACAAATGGCATGTAGATAGTGGATGTTCAAGACACATAACTGGATATGCAAGCCTCTTCACAAATTTGAAAGAAAAGAGAGGTGTAAACATCACATTTGGTAACAATCCTAAAGGTAAGATAGTTGGCATTGGTACCATTAGTAAGAACAATCTTTCTCTCATTGAAAATGCTCTTTTGGTTGATGGTTTAAAATTTAATTTGCTTAGTGTAAATCAATTATGTGATAAGGATAATAAAGTCACCTTTAACTCTAACGCATGCATTGTCACTACTTTAGTTAATGACAATGTAGTGTTTAAGGGTGAAAGGGAGGGCAATACCTACATGATTGACTTAGATGATTTGGCTAACCAAGATGTCAAGTGTTTCATGTCTATTAGCAATGAATCTTAGCTTTGGCATAGAAGGCTTAGACATGTAAGCATAGAGCTTCTTCATAGTCTTTGCAAGGATGAGCTTGTTGAAGGACTTCCAAAGATCAAATTCTCAAAGGACAAGATAGGTGATGGGAAAGCAACACAGATCATCCCACAAATCAAAAAATATTGTAAGTACTTCTAAACTCCTTCAACTTATTCATATGGATTTGTTTAAACCTAATAGAGTTGCTACTTTAGGTGGAAAAATGTATGCCTATGTGCTTGTTGATGTAGATTTACTTGGGTTAGTTTCTTGACTCATAAGAGTGATGCTTTTGATGCATTTAAAAGTTTTGCAAAGAGAGTTCAAAATGAGAAGGGTTATTTCATTTCCAAAATAGAAGCGATCATGGAAAAGAATTTGAAAATGAATTTTTTGAAAATTTTTGCATTGAACATGGACTTTCACATAATTTTTCCTCTCCTAGAACACCTCAACAAAATGGTGTTGTAGAAAGGAAAAATAGAACCTTGATTGAAATGGCTAGAACCATGCTTAATGAATATGGTTTACCAACTTATTTTTGGGCAAAAGTCATTAACACTTCATGTTACATTTCAAATAAAGTTTTTAAAAGACCCATTTTGAATAAAACCTCTTATGAGTTATGGAATGGAAGAAAACCCAAGATTTCATATCTAAGAGTTTTTGGTTGCAAGTGCTACATATTAAATACCAAGGATAATCTTGGAAAATTTGCTTCTAAAATCAATGAAGGCATTTTCCTAGGATATTCCACCACTAGCAAAGCTTATAGAGTCTTTAACAAAAAGACTATGGTAATTGAAGAGTCTATAAATGTTGTATTTGATGAATCTAGTAAACTTGATCTTGGGAAAGGTAGTGTTCTTGATGATCTTGTAAGTGAATTTGAAAAGCTTGGATTGGATCAAGATAAGACTCCAAAGGAAGTTGAAGACCAAGTGGAAAACCAATAAGATCATGAGGATCAATCAAATCCATAAGAGGAAGATACTTAAGAACCTCCTAAGGAGTGGAGATACCTCAGGAATCACCCCAAGGAGCAAATCATAGGCGATCCATGTAAGGGTGTAAGTACTAATCTTATTATAAAGCCTTAAATAATAATTTTGCCTTTGTTTCTCAAATTAAGCCAAGGACCATTCATGAGGCTCTTAATGATGAGAGTTGGGTGATCGCTATGCAAGAGGAACTCAACCAATTTGAGAGAAACAATGTTTGGGAACTTGTTCCTAGACCCAAAGATCATCCCATTATTGGATGTAAATGGGTTTATAGAAATAAATTAGATGAGGATGGTTTCATCACTAGGAATAAGGCTAGATTGGTTGCCAAATGGTATAACCAAGAGGAAGGCATTGATTATGATGAAACTTATGCTCTGGTAGCAAGATTAGAGGCTATTAGAATTTTGCTTGCTTATGCATGTCATATGGATTTTAAACTTTTTCAAATGGATGTTAGAAGTGCTTTTCTAAATGGATTTATTGAGGAGGAAGTTTATGTTGAGCAACCCCCCAGTTTTGAACATCATGAACTTCCCAATCATGTTTTTAAATTAATCAAGGCCTTGTATGGTTTGAAACAAACTCCTAGAGCTTGGTATGAAAGGCTAAGTACATTTCTTTTGAAAAATGATTTTGTTAAGGGCAAAGTTGACACAACACTTTTTGTAAAATGGAACAAAAATCACACTTTAATTATTTAAATTTATGTTGATGATATTGTATTTGGTGCTACTAATGAACATCTTTGTGAAGAATTTGCCAAGTGTACGACTAGGGAATTTGAGATGAGCATGATGGGTGAGCTCAAGTTCTTCCTAGGACTACAAATGAAGCAATGCAAAGATGGCATCTTCATCAACCAATCCAAATATATAAGAGAGCTTCTCAAGAAGATTGGCATGGATGGTTGCAAAAGTAGCAAGACTCCAATGAGCACATCAACTAAGCTTGACAAAGATGAAAAGGGTAAATCTATAGATGAGAAGAAATATCAAGGTATGATTGGTTCTCTTCTCTACCTTATGGCATCTAGACCCGATATAATGTATAGTGTTTGTTTGTGTGCACATTTTCAATCTTGTCCTAAAGAATCTCATTTGCATGTGATTAAAAGAATTTTGAAGTATTTACATGGCAAATTGCATTTAGGGCTTTGGTATCCTAGAAATTCATCATTTACAATAATTGGATTTTTAGATGTGGATTATGCCAATAGTTTGCTTGATAGAAAAAGCACTTCCGGAACTTGTCATTTTCTTGATGAATGCTTAGTTTCATGGTTTAGTAAGAAATAAGTTTCGGTAGCCTTGTCCACCACCGAAGTGGAATATGTGGCAGCGGGTTGTTGCACTCAAGTTCTTTGGATGAAACAACAACTCAAGGACTATAGTCAAGTGATTGATCACATTCCCATCAAATGTGATAACGCAAGTACTATAAATCTTTCCGAAAATCCCATTCAACATTCTAGGAGTAAGCATATAAACATTAGGCATCATTTCTTGAGAGATTATATGAAAAATGGTGATGTTGTATTAGAATTTATTGATACAACTAACCAACTTGCTAATATTTTCACAAAACCCTTGAATGAAGAAAGATTAAATTTCATAAAAAGGGAAATTGGCATGCTTGATGAGAGCTCATTACCTTAAATTTTCAAGATTACATAAAGTTTTTCATACACATCAAAATTTTATGCATTTTATGACATTCTTATTCATGTTTTATTTTAATATTTAATCTTGAATTGAGGTGACTCTTAATTCAATTAAAATTAAGTTTTTAACTTTGTGCATTGTTCTTGAATTTTCGATTGCATATTGGTTGCTTTATGATTGATTTTTGGTATATTTGACTTCAATTGCTTGAACTTCTTTTCAATGACTTGCTGATATCTTAGTATATGAAATGTGTGATTGTATTTATTTTGACCTTGAGTTATAATGCCAATTACATTGCATATATCCTTCATCAAATGTTTTCAAAAATTTCTAATTTTTTAAAATTCATAGTCGCTACAAGTAAATCGCAGTTGCAAAATTCAAATTTTTAGTTGTTACCTTTTAGCACCCATAGTCTTGCTTGCGATCTGTAAATGGCGAACGCGACTTTTGAAATTTTCGAAATTTGCGATTGCGACCAAGTAGTCGCAGTCCCGACTCAGAGTTTTGCAGTATTCAAAACTAGCCATTTTTCGATGGACATTTTTGCATTTAAATCAAAAACTAGCTATTTTCTTACCATTTTTCACCTATTTTTTGCCTATAAATATGCCACTATTTCAGTTTTTACCTATCTTTTAACTCTCCAAACTCTCTTCTACTTCAAATTCTACTACTTTCAAACTCTCTTCCAACTTTTCTCTCTTTCAAGCTTTATTTTCTTCGTCTTTTCAAACTCTTCTCCATCAATGGCTTCAAGAAGACCTTTTAGAAAAAGGAAGGAAGTCCAAACTTCCCAAGAACCCTCTCCTCTTAAACTCATGAGCGGAATTACCCAAGAGGAGAAATAAAATTTTCTTAAAATCTAAGACAAAGCCATCTTACCCTTCAAAATACCTTCCTTAGTGTGTCTCAAATCTTTAGGAATTGAGGATAGCATCATTGGCTATCTCAAAAATTTAGAATGGGGAAAGTTTGTTTTTGTTATAGGTATGATGAGCTAACTAGGGGATTCCTTGCCACCCTAGTTGTCCACAAACAACTTCATCCTACCTATAGCCATTAGGCCATAGATTTCCATTTTTTTGGTCACCTCTATGAGCTTTCCCTTAGTGATCTTGCTAACATCTTTAGTCTCGAAATTGAGGATGCCTACACCATTAATGATTTCTCCCTTCACCTCAACTCTTTTTGGATCGAAATTTCCTTTGAACCCAAATTTGATCCAAAATCCTACCTTACCAAACACATCAAGACACTTTCTCTTTGGCTACTTCATAGGATTGTCACCTTCACCATCAATGCTATAAGGGATGGAAATGAAAAGGTTTCCTAAAGAGATCTTTTCTTCCTCTATGGTCTTATCAAAGGAAAACCAATCCAAACCGCTAGGTTTCTAGTAGACCAATTTCTTCACCTTTCTTCAATAAAAAAGGGCACTATTATACTCTCTTCCTATATTTCTACAATAGCCAAACTTGTTGGGGCTCTTAGTCCACCCAACATAGCTATTCTCCAAAGACCAATTAAAAAATCCCTTATTAACTTTCAATATATGATCAATGCTAAGGCATTGAGAGAAAAAGAAGGGAAATATGAATATACCTTTGGAGACCTTGGTGTACAAGAGAGAATTAGAAAAAGACCAAGAGTGGTGGTAGGTGAATCTAATCAAGCTCAAGAAGGGGAACCCCAAATAGCACCCATTGTCCCTCTATCTCATCCTCAAGAAGAAACCAATAGACTTCTTCACAAAGTCTTGAGGAGACTTTCCCTTCTAGACCATATTCATCAAGACATATTTGATATATAAGGTCATATGGGTCTCCCTCAATGTAACCTCTAAGAATGGTAATATAATGAAGAAGAGGAGGAGACACATGAGGAGGCCCTTCATGAAGAAGAAGAGGCCCCTCATCAAGAAGAAGAGGAACCTAAAGATGGAGGAGATTATTAGATTTTTTAAAAAAAATTTTGTTTTCTTTCTTTTGTTTAGCTTCCATGTTTCTAATTTTTCTTATGTTTTTTTTTTATGCATTCCAATGTGGCATTATAAATTTCAAATCAATACAATTATCTATTTTCTCTATTTTTATCTTGTTTATTCTTTGCTCTATCATTTTGTTCCCTTTGCAATATATTTTTCTCTATTTCTTTTTGATATTGCCAATGGGGGAGAAACATAGAACTTAAATAAACCCAAATGAACATCACTTGATTATAACTTTGAGAATATGTTCTCCACTTTATTTTTTTTTGGTCATTTGTTGTATAAATTGAGGGGGAGAACTCTTGATAAATTGAATGTTATCGTACATTTAACTTCTATTTTTTATTTAAGTTCAATTTGATTGTTAAAATAAAAAAAGGGGAGATTGTTATCCTAAGTTATTTCAAAACTTAGTCAATCCCTATTCTAATCTTATCAATCAAATTGAAAACTATCTAATGTTTGTTCAAGTGTTTGTTTTGCACAATATATCATATTTAGTGATTGAAATTGAAAGGAAATCAAAATCTTCCAAAGTATATTGGATGGCTTTTGAGTCTCAACCAAGATCATTAAATTGCGACCATGACCATGAAATTGCGACTGCGACTATGTAATCATGACCAAGAAGCTTAAGAAGCCAATTTGATCAATTTTTACTCAGAATGAATCGTGACCTCAGTCGCAATAACGACCAAGGGTGCGATCCTGGATTTGCGATCGTGAATTGGTAGTCACAATCAAGATATTCATATTGAGATCCAAGCTTGCAATGGATAGTTGAAGAACCAATGAGAAGATGCCATGTGTTATCTAGCCATTATGGATTATGAAGATCGCGACTGCGAAATGGTAATCGTGACTGCAAAAATGGAGTCGCGACTAAAAAAAGGGCTTAGCGACCATGACCCAACTCTGACAGTGCATTTAATGCAAGATATTATGGCTATTGTGAGGATCATTCTTGGTATCTCTTTATAATGAAATTTGGAGGGAAGAAGCTATAAATACCCCCTCTAAAGACCCTCAAAACTCTTGCAATTTTATTTCTCAAAGCCTTTGCCTCTTAATTGTTATCATTTGGTTATTGTAAGAGCATTGATAGCTCAAAGGGTTGAGTGTTAGCCTTGAAAACACATATTATTGAGTTAAGAGTGAGCCATTAGAAAACTCTTGTATAGGTTTGAGTGTGAGCCTAAGGGAAACACTTGTAAGGGTTATGTGTAAGCCATTGAAAACACATTGTAAGTTTGGACTGAGCTTGATACTCCTTGTAAGCATCATCTATTAGTAGAATACCCAATTGAGATTGGAGAGTGGACATAGGGTTCGTTAATACCTGAACCACTATAAAATTGATTGTGTTCATTCTCTTTCCCTATCTCTTTCTATCCATTTTTTAATTTTCCACCAATTCAACCCCCCTTCTTGGTGTATAAGGGCAAACAAGTTGATTTCTATAAACTTTGTTAAATCGCAAGCCATGAACTATGAATCATAAATTATGAACTATGGGCTATAAAACCTTCTAAGGGATATATGTTATTGTATAAGTCATATTGTTTTCTCATTGAGATCATCTATCTCACCATTTTTCTTATGTGGTACCAGGTGAGCGTTATAAGGAGGCAAGGTGATCGCTCAAGCTATCTACTCTGCTTGGGAAATTCCCTTGTCAAAGTTAAAATATTACTACACTACGATGAGTCCTTAGATGCTCTGGGAGTTATTATGGGAACTTATTTTAGAATATCATATTAGTGACTTTATTTGGAGTCTTATTATTATTTTCTTATGGATTGTATTAAAGTATATTTTTAGCTTCCGCAACTTAAGATTTTTCCTTTATAAAAGGTTTTATTAAGTTAATATATGAGGTTTGGTATGATCCTAGCCAATTTTTGCATATGCATGAGTGGGTTTTACGAGCGTGGGTGACCTTATGTCTCCCTATATTCTAGGACTATCATATCTCTGAAAATGGGATGTGACAAAAAAGCTGTTAGCTTTTATCTTAGTGTTCTTATGTAGAATACATGCTTGAAGAAACATTTAAGTAGATTGATCACCTGTTTGTGGAGTGTTTCAAAATTGGAATCTAGAAACTGAGTTTTCTTTATTCTAATTCTTGATCAATTAATCTAAGAAATCTGATTTCTAACCTTCCTTAGGGGTTGAATCCAAATTAGTCTTGGGGTTTTCATATTAATGTGTTAGGGATTCGTATATACAAGATGGGTCTCGAGCTATCTCCTTCAAAACAACTTTACCCTTAACTCCTTGATCAAGGCCTATTATCTCTTCAAGTGATCAACCATACCATCCTTCCAAAGATTATTCATCTTTGACATATTATTATCAATTTCTTTAGTAAAATATCAAAGCTAAGGCTCATCAGCAAAACCAAGGCCCATCATTATTAAAGCCCAAGTTTCTTGGCTAAACTGCCTCCTTTAGGAATACTTATAGACTCCTTTAAGCTCAAGATCTCTTTATCAAGTTGGCTCAATTAATGAATCCACTACACCAAATGCTATATTGGGTCAACCGTCTTTATTCAAATCCCACAGCTTGAATTTTCAAGTGGCAGTTCTTGACATGATTTGGAACCTAACACAACCTAACCTAACATCTCAAGACCAGTTTATCCTTCTAAGGACCTACCTGACCTACCCTCCTAACAACCAATCAATAGCCAAGACCTTTCCCTACAAGGATTGATCTTTAATCATAACTTTCTATGGGCAAATTGAGTTGTGCTACCAATGCCGATATTCCTACACTCCTCGTCTTTTAGAGACATAATTTTCCCTAAATCCCACAGCATCAAAGCCTAGCAAATAGCTTTGATCCCAATTTTTCCTGGCACCAAAGCTGAACATATAGCTTTGATCCTAATTTTCCCAAGCATTAAAGTCGAATAAATAGCTTTGATACTAATTTTTCAAAGCTCCAAGGCTGAATAGATAACCTTCATCCCAATTTTCCCAACATCAAGGCCGAATAGATAGCTTTGATCCAAATCCTCCCAACATCAAGGCCAAAAAGATAGCTTTAATCTCAATCCTCCCAAACATTAAAGCCGAATAGATAGCTTTGATCCTAATCCTCCTAAACATCAAACCAAACAGATAGCTTTGATCCCAATCCTCTTAAACATCAAACCAAATAGATAGCTTTAATCCCAATCATCCCAAACATCAAAGCTGAACAGATAGCTTTGATCCCAATCCTCCTAAACATCAAAGTCAAACAAATAACTTTGATCACAATCTCATGAAAAGTAGGGTGGTCCACCATCCAAATCTTAAAGTCTAGGCAGGACAGATACCCTTAATTAAAATTCACCAAACCATCTTTTTCTCTAACATTCAGGCCGGACAAATAACCTTGATGGAAATTCACCAAATCATCTTTACCTCCAACATTAGGGCCAGATAGATAGCCTTGATTGAAATTCGCCAATCATCTTTACCTCTAATATTAAGGGCAGATAGATAGCCTTGATTGAAATTCAACAAATCACTTTGACTTCCAACATCTAAGCTGGATAGATAACCTTTATTGCAATTCACCAAAATAATCTTTACCTCCAACATTTAGGCTGGATAGATAGCCTTAATTGAAATTCACTAAGAACATTCTCGTATCTAACAAAATCTCATGTATCCTAGGGGGGCCCTCTTGTAAAAGGTTCTTATACCATGTTTACCCTTCACAAGGTTCAAATTTGCATGAACATGAATGCCCTTATGCATGACAAACACAAGCAGATATCACAAGCCCAGAATCTGACATGGCACAAGCCTAGAGTATGACATGACACAAGCCTAGAGTCTAACATGGTATAGCCAATAATCTGACATGGCACAATAACACATATGCCAAAAATCTGACATGGCATGAGCATAAGCCTAAAGTCTGACATGGCAGCTCTTCTCAGGGTTCACTATCATCAAAATTGCCTTTTGCTCAAAGCCAATTCTAATGTGTCACGACCCATCTTTGAGCCATGACTGTCCTAGGGCATAGGGAGACTTAAGGTCACCTAAACCCGTAGAACCCTCTTATAAGTTATTAAGTTCTGAGGAAAACCATGCTACCCTTATCCCAAGATCGAAATCAAGACAACCATTCCCTATCATTAATTATCATATCATTCATTTATAAGATAACATTTATCATTATTTTAGTTATAACCCATTCATACTTTACTCAAGTACTTAGACTAGAGTAAAATAATATCAACCCATATACATACTATGAATATCCTAAATTGCATCATTATTATAGACCTTACAATCCATAGAGCTCTAAAGTAAAACTTTCAAAATATAACATAGTATATACAACAAAACACCAAAATAGCAATGTAATTTCCAAGCGGAGATGTAGAACTTGGAATTTACCTTGCTGATCTATCAACTAGTCTAAAAATGAACAACAACTATGGGGTGAGACAAAACTCAGTGGGTACAGAATAATATCAAAAGGTTAAACAATGGTGTATGCTCAAAAGTGATTCTTTATAGCAATAGAGTAAAGTGGATCAAAAATTATTTTTATGAAATAATTTTCCCATATGTATATCAAATTTTATATCTTTAGTAGAATAATTCCTTTCTTGGAAATAGTGTGTTTCCCCCATAATCAATCGAGTGGCAGCATATGCCTTGCTCACTCCTATAAACCTTGTCACACATACAACTAATCAGGCCATATGTACTAGGGACATTAAACCCTTCCTAGTTAGGGTTCGAATATTCTTCATCCTATCCATGGGTCCATTAACATTATGCACAATGTCTGATGTATTGCCCCACATCAGAAGGGTATTCTACTTATCATGGTATCATTATAATGTTTTTCCTTTCTATCCATGAAATTATTCAATTTATAATATATCAATAACAATTAGATTCTCATTCTTGGTCACATTATGAGATCAAAACAATATAGGCTCTTTTGGCCAAGTGCCATAAAGGAATATATGATTCACTTTGGCTCAATAATCAAGAAAGTAAATGATGTTTGCCAAAGAATTGCAATGCATTCCAAATTGAAAATGAATTAACATTTATGCTTATATTTAAAGCTCAAGTTGAAAATTATTATTAAGTACTCACCTCCTACTCCTTAGCTCCTATATTGATAACTTAACGTGAACTATAATGAGGCTCCTCGATATCCCTAGCAATGCGTTTACCTTTCGATTCTACAAACACATCCAAACAATATGCATCAATTTCTATTCCCTTAACCTTCTAACTAAACTCTAACCATTTCATATAAATATATCATTCATCAATGTCTTATATCATAGGATTACAAATGAGGAAATCCATAAAAATATTAACAAAATAATCTAGTATTAAGTCATGAACATTAGGACCAACTATTCTAATATGGCTAAAAATATAGCTTCCCACGGGTGAAACCTCAGTCGTGCCTCCACCCATGGGAGGCTTCTAGACAAAATTCTAAACTTCCCTTATCACACAGCTAGAACCCTAGTGGTGGGGCCACCCGTGTCTGCCTAACTCCCCTTAATCTTCTCATACTTTCTTTGTTACCTCTTACTTATTAAACCCCAAATTTCACCCATTTTCATATTCCCTCATCTAACATGCAACCTAAATCCTCCCTTGAATCTCTCCATCAAAATCAACCATAGAAATCATAAGAAAAGTATATACTTACTAACAACGTATCATTCTTATATTAGAAACAAGGGAAGAGACACTTAAACATGAAATCTTACCTTGAAATGCTTTGAATTTGGTCCTATGATGAAGAACAAGTTGAGAGAATTTAGCTTTTTGTGAGGGTGTGATTTTGATGTTAGGTTACAAATGAGAGGAATTTACATATTTTCATTTTATATGTAAATGAAATCAATGGTGGTGATTTAATCTCACAAGATCAATGGTCACATTTTTACCTAAAATGGATGGTTAAGATTGATCAAGATGGATGGTTAAGATTGCCCTTAGGTGGATGGTGACTTGGCACCATAATGATGATTTTCATAATCACCAAAATGCATGTGGACAAGGTGATGGGAAAGTGGACTTTCTTAGGTGTCAAAGTTGACAATAGTCAACAAAGATGGCTATCATCCAAATGGTGACTAACCTAACCTAACCTCACCCTAACCCTTAGTTAACTTATTCTAACCCTAGTTGAGTTAAATCCCACCAAATTTGGACCTTGGAGGGCCAGCCAATCCATGGGCTTGGGCCTTGAGTCTAAGGCCCATTAACAAGCCCATCTTAACACGTTTTCCAAACCTAAAAATTTTCCATAGCTTTTTCCTTTCCCTTTCACTCAATATTTCAATTCCTACCTTCCCATGTCATAATAAACTCAAACTAAGACATATTACCTCAAATTAACTCAATAAAATGTACATGAACATTCACACTTCATAAAGATACACAATCATGCACTTGACATCAAAAAGGGTTTCTTCATCCCATCACTATATCATTGGTACTATGTTCATAGAAATTTATACTTTATGGTATTATTATAACTCTAATGAGCTATGGAAATCTTGGATATTACATGATGAGGGGACAGTTGTGAACTCTCAAATTTGCACCATTGGGATCTAGTCGTAGCTTGACACCTGCTAAGATTAGTACGCTACATAGAGCTAGTACAGCAGTCCTGGTAACCTATTAGTGGGCAGGGGTCAAAGGGGTAACACCTCGTTGAAAAATAAATTTCCTGAAACTTGCACCTTTAGACTACTAGCATTTGACTACGAACCTATAGAATCAAACTAGGCCTAAATCAAATAAAAAATGGATGAGAATGGGCCAAAAAACAAAATGGACAACCCGCAGGCCAATTGCGGCAACTCACAACTGGCTGTGGTTGCCGCAGGTGTCCCTACAGTATCAAATTGGCTTCCACAATGAGCCCTACGGTTGCAGCAACTCTCTTTGCAGTTACCACAGTCCATGATAAATTGCCATAATGCATTTCTCATAGAATCCCACACCAAAAATTATGTATTTTTAACCCCAAACTCCCCCTATAAATACCTTGCATCTCCTAACAACTTCCACACACAATTACATACCTCTATATTCTCTCTAAAGCTTTCTAAACCCTATTCCTAAGCCTCCCAATCGTCAAAACCCTCTTTCTAAACCTCTAAATCTCTAAAACCCCATTCCAAAACCTCTTCCATCCCATAAAATCCTATTTATAAGCCTCCTAATCACCTCAAGCCCTATCTCTAAGCCCCCCTAATCAAGGAAAGGTGCAATTCAAGTTCTTTCTTTCAAAAAGATTTTGTGGTATTCAAGCAATAGTGATATGAAGTCCTTCCTTTAAAAAGAGTTTGCACTATTCAAGAGTCCTTCTTCCAAAAGGAGTGCTCATGCCATCCTTAAGCTAAGGTGGAACTTAGATCTAATGCCAAACTCATTCCCTATGTTCCTCATTGCCGAAAGCCAAAGGTAAAAGTTCTTTCCTTTTCCTTTCTAATTCCAATTTCAATATCTAAATCTAAAAAGATCTAATTTTTGTTAATTAAAATATGACCTAATTAGCAAATCTTTAAGCCCTTAAAATCAATCAAAACACGATAACAAAGGCAATGGCTTAAAAACCTCTCCTTTGCAAGAAGTTAGAACTGCGTGGAGTTTGATTCCCATTCAAAGGGATATGCAGGCATACCGTCTCTAAGGCATTAACTCTACTAAAACTAACAACTTCTTCTCTCTATCACCTTCTTCAAGTAGTTTAGGCTCAGAAGTTGCTTTTTTTAAAAGAAAGTCAAAATTTTTGTTCTCTTACAATTGTTTTATTGCTTTATGTTACTTTAGTTGTTTAGATTATATTTGGGGAATGTGTGCTTTTTTTAGAACCCATAAGGGCTAAAAGAAAGATCCCCTGATTTTGATATTTTGACTTCTAATATTTAAAGTGGTTTTCCTTTACTTTTCACATTTTGTAATTGTCATTATTTAACAATTGCCATGCATTACACGAATAATATTTGCTTTAAGCATCATATTATATCTGTTTATGCATACATAAAAACATCCTTTTATAAAAGCTATTTTGTATTTAAGCAAAACTAATTTTTTTGTATTGTTTTAACCAAAACATAGTCCTTGAGCCATCTTTGGCCATTCAAGGACTAATACTTTTCCTTGAGATAAATGGAATAATTTTGGAGTTAATCAAATTGGATTTTTCCTTTAATTTTGGAGTTAATTATATATATATAGACACATGTATGCATGTGTATGTATACACACACACACACAAATATATAAAAGAGATAGGTCAATCATCATACGACACTACATATATATATACATGTGTGGGTGGGTGCGCGAGCGCGCATTGTATATAAATATATGTGTGTGTGTGTGTGCGCGCGCGCGCGCGTGTGTGTGTATGTGTGTGTGTGTTTGTATGTGTGTGTGTGTGTGTGGCGCACAAATTGTATATACTTACACACACACACACATATATATATATGTATGTAATATATTATATGTATATATATACATACATACATACATATATATAAATATATATATATATATATATATATATATATATATATATATATATGTATGTATGTATGTATGTATGTATGTATGTATGTATGCACATACATACATTCATACGTACATATATACATATGTATATATGTATGTATGTATGTATCATACATACATACATCATATATATACATATATATAATATATATATATATATATATATATATATATATATATATATATATATATATATATATATATATATATAGTATATATATATGTATGTATGTATGTATGTATGTATGTATGTACATACATACATACATATATACATATGTAGTATGATGTTATGTCATACATACATACCTACATACATACATACATACATATATATATATACATATATATATATATATATATATATATATATATATATATATATATATATATATATATATATATATATATATATATATATATATATATATGTATGTAGGTATGTATATAGGTATGTATGAATGTATGTATGTAAACACAGATACATACATACATATATATATATATATATATATATATATATTTACATATATATATATAAATATATAATATACTCAAACATAACATACATACATGATGTA